>JABSTQ010009472.1:0-152500 GCA_013358835.2 Ixodes persulcatus | reverse complement strand
ATTCACCCAGCTGGAAGTGATGCTTCACGGGCAGAGATATCGCTTTTCGATCAACTTGAATGCAGTCAAAGCCGCGACTTGCGGCAAGTGTACGGAACTACGCCAGCTACGCCGTGGCGAGCTCGAAAACTTCTAGCGCTCATTCCAGCGCGCCACTTGGAGGGCAGTTTCTCGAGGAACCGTAGTGTATCTAAACAGCACAATACAGGATAGCTTTTTGTTTTCGATTTTGCTAGTCTTTTTCTTATTTTTAATGCTAAAATTCCATTGTAAATATACGTACTTTCCGTCATAATTTCGTACTGTCCAGTCTTTTCCCCAGAGCGCGACCTCCCGGGGACCGACAGTCACATTGGCCACTGTACGATAGGAGCTTACCGTTCAGACCAGCGTTCCAACATGACTGTCCGCACGTCGATCGACTGCGCCTAATTCCTCAAGTGGTCTGAAACTCTTTAATGTAAAGCGGAATGTCAACCTGCGACACCCCGTCTCCTCCAATCAAGGCCCGACCAGCGGCATCAATGCCCGACAGTTCACGTCATCTCATCTTGTTGTTACACCACTGATACGCGAACACACGGTCACATCGGCGATAATTCCAGTCTTCTGTTCACTACGCAGATTACGCACAACACTGCCATCACGATGTTGCTGCTATGTTGCTGACACGCAGAAATACAGAACCACGTTGAACGCCGGTTGGAACTCTGCACGGGAAAACAGAACCGAATTCAGCACGGAAGGCACCCAGGCAGCCGGCAGGTTTTCCTGCCTCGGACGCAGTTCCTGCGATTTCCATAACTTCGAAAACGTCGACACAGTTCCGCGTGGTTCCGCTACTGTAGTTCCGCGTGGCAATCCAGAAACAGCCATCTTAACCAGTGTACGTAGCGCTGCTGGCACTGCTCCGGAACTTCGCTGTTTCTAGCGGCTTCGTGTGCTCGTTTGATAAAATTAGTGGTGAAAACGTCAATGCAACCGAAATGTTCTACACGTTTGGAATAGAAGACGAAATTACAGGCGGCCTTCGCTGCCACTGAAGCTCAATCAACTTAACAACATTTATTAAAAAACGCGCGCGACGGGCTCGAAAAACGAAACCGAAAGAAGATGAGTTGGGAGGGCGAAAGCTTTCTCCCGTCTGCTTGGAGAAGGAGAAAAACGTCACGTTCCTTTCTTCTTCTCATGTCCGCTTGGAGGCGCGTCAGTAGAAAAGAGGAAGACGCGCCGTTGCTAGCTTTTTCCTCTATTTTCTCTTAGAGTGCGCTTTTTTCTTTATGAATGTCAAAAACTCTGCCGGAAAAGAAACGACTGAAGGACCGACCTCGTCGTCTTTGCCCCTGCGTCAACAGCTTAGCTCCAACCTGGGTGCCCAAATCCTGTTTATCAAACAGCGTGCCGATGAAGCTTGTAGCAATGGTATTTATATAGTTTTCCCTTGCGTCAGTGAATAATAAGGACTTTAATTTTCCTTCCATCGGTGTGGGTTTTGTTTATTTTTGTCTTGATAAATTAAAAAAAAGAAAACTAATAAAACAAGAAAAAAAAAAAAAGGCGCCTCTTTTTAGGGATCGAACCCGCGACCGCTTGATCAGCAGCGCGATGTTCTACCCCTGCACCAACTATATTTTTTTTTTCTTTATTGCAAGAGTTTCACATTGAACAAAGATTCGTAATGTACAATACATTTCACTTGAACATGTACAATAAAATATTCACGATGTTAGTGAAGACGGCGATAAAACGCCGCCTGTAAGGTTTTGAGAGGCGGTGAGAATTGTTAAAATTCTCTGATCATTGACAGCTTCAAAAAGGCAGGCAACCACTCCAGTTCCGAACATACTTTCTGGTACACAACTGTTATCAAGTTTACATTTTCAATGAAATAATACCGTACGGGACGGGCATCTAGATTCGCATGACGAACTGCCATCCTACTTCTCCAAATAGCATGCAGGCCCAGTAAAAATACGAGGTCGTATGGGAAAGGCGTCCCCTCCACAGACAAAAAACGTATCCCACGAGCCGTGAGCGGTAGGTCTTTTTTGAGAGTGCGTTGGAGCACGTCCCAGAACAGGATAGCATCCCAGCAGTCCAGGAACACGTGCTCCAAGGTCTCCGGTTTCTTGCACAACAAACAATCCTCGCCCCATGGTACGAACATGCCCTTTTTCGCTAACCATGTCTTTACTGGCAGCGTGTTGGTATGTAGTTTAAAATAAAAGGTTTTCACAGATCCGGGAACTAGCATTCTTTTCACGCGGGAAAGCACATCACGGTCAGTACTGTCAAAGAACAAAGATCGATACAGTGGGACGGGAAACAGGCATTCAACAAGATCTCGCGTCAGACGCTTTCGTGTAACAGTGATTAAGTACTCTCTTGAAAATCGCACACTAAGAAATTGGTATGCACAAACAACCTCTCTAAGGAAGCCCGTTACTTTGCATTCACATGTGTCACACGTCGAAACAATGAACTCGGGTAACTCTCTGAACAACCGTACTTGGATGACAGTTCTCAGAAACGGGTCACCCTGGTCTCGTAAAAAAATAAACCGCGAAACCAGCTGTCGTATGAACAAATGCGACAAACTCAGTCCACCCGACTTCACGTGGCGAAAAAGGTTATCTCGTCTAGTTCTTTCCCACGTAGACTTCCATATGTATACGGCCATCACACGGTGCATGCGTTGCAAATGCACACGAGAGCAGTGCAGAACCTGTAACAGGTACCAAATCTTTGCAACAAAAAATAAATTACACACCGTTGCCCGCGCGAAGATAGAAAAATCCTTGCCACCCCACTTTGCAGCTTTAAGACTCATTTCTTCTGTTTTGCTACGCCAGAGCTCGTTGCTTTCACGGTAATTGTTCAAAGGCACTCCCAAGTATACACCGGGCTCTTTGGACCACTGAATAGATTCAAACACACGCGGAGCCACGTCCCATTGGCCGTGCCAGATCCCCAAGCATTTCGCCCAGTTCACAGCACAGGCTGTTTGGGCGCAGTATGATCTCGTGAGTTGAACAGCCGCTGAGACGCTCTCTCTGTCACTACAAGAAATCGCAACATCATCTGCGTACGCTAATATTTTAACATCAAACTCATTTAAAGAAAAACCACGTATGTTCTCACTCTTTTTGACACTTAGGCAGTAGGGCTCAAGAAATATAGCGAACAACAACGGGGAAAGTGGGCACCCCTGCCGAACAGAGGATAACACAGAAATGCGTTTAGTTACTTGTTTGTTAATTACAAGACTAGTCATACAGTTACTATAGGCCATCTTTACTCCATCAAAAATAATTTTACCCACGCCAACATGGTTTAGAATGCAAAAAAGAACATCATGGGACACTCGATCAAAAGCTTTTTCAAGATCGACTTGCAACAGGGCAACTTTCCGGTAATCAGCATCACATAGTTCCAACACACTACGTGCAACATGAATGTTACTCATAATCGTACGTCCCTTGATACCGCACGTTTGATGTTCTCCCACCACATCTCCAATAACCGATTGCATTCTTCTCGCAAGGATTTTCATTAGAATCTTATAGTCCGTATTGGCTAGTGTAATCGGCCGGTAATTTGCTACATTACGGAGTTTAATAGTGTCTTCACTTTTGGGGATAAGGACTGTGTGGGTAAATAAAAACGAAGGCGGGAAAACTTCGTTTTCATAACATTCGCGATACACTTGTAACAAAATACAAGCTAATTCTTTTTTATACTTTTTATAAAAGGCAGCACCCAAACCATCAGGGCCCGGTGATTTTCCGCTTTGCAATTCATCAATGGCTCTTTCTACTTCGGACACACCTATCGGCTGTTCTAGCCATTCTTTTATTTCACTACCTATCTTTGGCAGAAAGGGCAAAAAATTTTCTGTGAAACCTTCTTCTTTTGGGACTTTGTGACTCAGTAAGCTTTTGTAGAATTCAAGAAAGGCTCTCTCAATTATGCTAGAGTCACGCGTCGTGGTGCCCTGATAATCAATTTCAGTTATTTCGTTGGCGCGTGCGTATCTCTTTTCTGTGGCTAACGCTCGTTTTGTGCACCAACTATACAAGGAGGAACTTGCGCTGTTCCGTTCGTCCTACCTTCAGTTCCTCCCTTCTCAGGGGGGCGTGTCCAACACAAGGAGGAACAATCACTTTTGCTACCTTTCTCCTCCTTTTTTTCTTAGAGTGTATTATAGCCCAAGGTACCACTCGTGTTGCAAGAGTCGTACCTTTAACGTGCACTGCTACGCTTCCTTAGCGCTCAAAGCATTTCTAAGAATGATTTATCTAGTGGTTTTCGACGACGCTCAGCAAGTTTCTAATTGGAACCATCTGTCTTTTTTAACAAATCAAAACGTTATTTACCAAATTTTACTCAATTAGCCGGCCGATTGTTACGATAAGCCCCATATAATATGGCCCCCTGGCCTTGTACCTCACCTGCACAAACCGCTTAAGGCCACGGTCCCACTGAATGTGGCAGTTTAGGTACTTTTTGGCAGGTCATTACTCATCTTCTTTTGAATTCTGTTTTGTTGGATTGATGTCATTCGAAAGGCAATGCAATCCTCTTTCATTTGATATTATGTATGTATTGGTTTATACTCTTCATGCGCATATGTAGCGTTGCGAATATGATGGCGCGGACCCTCACTTGCTCCGCTGGTTCATGTTTTATGAACGATTCATTAAAGATAACACGATTCCAATAGAGCAGTTTTCTTAAGATGATGTCGGAGCAGAATGTAACGGTATACTTTTTTGGTATTTGCACTACTTTGTTTTTTTCAGCTCTCCAAATATTGCCCTAAAATTGACATATTTCAGCAAAAATATGTTTTTAATGACAAGCGCTAGGGCAATGAAATTAGCTACAGATGTAGTGCTTATAATTGGTAATATGCAGAAAAAAAGTTAATGTTGTGTAAAATTTTTTTGTTTAGATATTCTATATCAAACGTAGCGCTTTTTTGTGCTTCGAGTCATGGTAGTTCAAATGCCGCTGAGTAAATAATTAAACTATGGTAAAATCTTTTATAAAATTTAGAACTACAATAGTTGCCCAAGAGGTGGACGGTGGCTTTTTTTTATTTTCAAAGTCATAACGCTCCGGGAGCCCTTCAAACTTACCTGTTTTTGACGCACATCTCTTTTGGACATCAAACATATTTATTGGCATCTAATAACATTTATTTTGTGGAATAGATATACATTGCGATGTATTAGATTTTCCCAATGATCTTGCTTTGGTTTCTTGATATTTGTAGAGCTTAGCTAATTTTAAAAACAATTAAAAACTGTTTGGGTGTTTTGTTGCGCTACCTGGCGGATGACAGACAAAACTGCTGATTTCTAAGTTCAAAAAATTTTCGAGGGCGGCGTTGGCGTCTGTATCATCATCAATCTCCGTGTCGTTTTACCTTCACATTTAGAAAATATATTTGAAGATTTACTATCGATAAATGAACGGTTTAAGTATACTGGGTCAGGTTAATAAATCTAAGACAAATAATTACACAAGCGTAGCGTGATATAAAGTGTTCATTATTCGATATAATTGAAATCAATAAACGATAAAGACGAAGAGGGAAAGAATTCACCCGAGTTCACTTCATGCCTAGAGTCACTAAATGAGCTGCGCTTAAAGTATCGGCACTCCGTTCCTCTAAATTGTTTTGGGCGCCGCCATTTTGGGTCTTGTGCAGAGCAAACGCAACTGCCGATCGTCATGATCCAAAAGCGCGACTTCCTCTGCATTAGATGCGGTGCTAGGAAGCTGATACAATATTGCTATGCTCTGTCGCGGGTTGTTTAAACATTCGTAGAGGGCGCGGCGTTTCCTGTGATTTTAGATAAAGATTCAGATAACTGGCAACCACAATTTTAAGCCACAATATGGCCAAGTCTCGTTACTCTGAAGCGTAGCTAATTTACTGGCACTAGCGGGAACAATGAAGAAGAGGCAGGTGTCAAAAGGTAGTGGCTTGTGGAATCCACGGGGCTCACGTCATGGCCCCTCCAGGTATTACAAGCTTCTTGAACAAGGGCATGAATAGTGTCATTAAATAAGCTATGCTTCAGAGTAGCGACACTTGGCCATATTGTGGCTTAAAATCATGGTTGCCAGTTATTTGTAGCTGTATCTGAAATCACAAGAAGCGCTTTTCCGTCCTCCACTTTAAACAGTTTGCGACAAAGCAAAGCAATATTACATGAGCTTCCTAACACCGACTCTAATGCTGAGGAAGTCGCAATTTTGAATCATGACGATCGGCAGTTGCGCCTGCTTTGAAGCACCAAAATGGCGGCGCCCACAACACTGGCGGGGAAGAGAGTGCCGATACTCTAAGCGCAGCTCATTTATTGGCCCTACTTCCCGCGAACCTCCTTTCCCCTGACTGAAACTGAAACTAAATATGAATAATACACCAATATTATAGCTTATTTAGTTATAACCAACTAATCATGATGAGAGGAGGAAGCGGCCGGGTAGGAGAAACACGGGTTTTATGTGCGACTGTTCTAATCAACGTTAGTTCTAACCGTCTCAAAAGAGAGAACGCGCGAGCTTGCGCTGGTTAAAAAAAAAGACTGTCCAAAGAAAAGAGGCGGCACGCTGTGTTCTTTGTGATTGTGCGTCTAATTGCAAATTGTTGTGTGTATGTTTATACAGCTGGAAGTTAGTCTGCCTTAGTGGGCGTGTGTCTCAGGTGTAGATGAGCAATTTAGCCAGTGCGGTACAACCGCAAACCTGGGGTCTTTAACGTGCACCACGCAGTAGTGATACACGACTGCACGCCGGTATGATGCTCTTCCACATCGAAACGGGCAGGGACAGGGTGGGTTCTGCAGCGCGAGCTTTCGCTCCACGTGCTCCGAGCTGGAGTGCGCTATATTTTTTTTATAGACATGCACTCGGCCACCGATCGCCCCCCCCCCCCCCCCCTTATATAAGTATTTGAAGATCGACGATGGACGTCGATCGTCTCGAGGTAATGTAACGTAATAACATTATATAAAAAATAAACATATTGAAGGATTGAAGGACTCAATTTTTCAATTCTTGGATTGTAATGTGGCGGTAGCCTATTGTACTTACTGTTGATGAAGAGCAATATGAGGTGACGAGGTAATGATTAAATTATGAGGCTCTATAAGGACTACGATATTAGTGGGCGTCGAACCACAACGTACAGTGCCAGACTTGTTTCAAGTATCGTGTACCCAAAGACCTTTCTTCACCCGCAACATAATACGGTAGAATCAATGAGGATGCTGCTTTACAACTGTACTTGGAACAGGAAAACTGCAATGTGCAGAAGTGCGGCTTATTCGTTAATATGAAAGACGGATTTCTAGCAGCATTCCCTGATTGACTACTTGGAACAAAAGGCCTCATTGACGTAAAGTGTCCCCGTTCCAAAAGATTCTTGAAGCCTACTGAAACCGCAAAGGAGTATGAGGCGAAAAATAAGAAAAAGGAGCCTGGCGTGAAAGGTCCAAATCACCACCATAGCCTCTACTACCAAATACAAGGGCAGTTACACAATACACAAAGAGAGTTTTGTGATTTCGTTATATTTACACTCAAGGGCATTGATATCCAACGTATTCAGAGGGATGACACCTTCTTGTCAACCAACATAGAGCCTTTTCTACTCAAGTTTTACATGAAAGGCCCGTCTTCCGCTGAAATTCCTCACGTAGGTGAGTTGTCAGACCGAATAATCTGCCATTACTCCCGATCTGGGAATCTCTCGATCTTCATTCATGGCCATAGTATCATATGAGATCGAGGGGTGTGGCTCTTCGTCCGCCGAACATTGCTTCGGCGGGTGTTTTTACCGTGTCAGATGAGACCGTCGCGTGCTGCTGGAACAAGACCCTGGCGATTCTTCACTAAACTGCTTCTTCCGTAAGCTTCAAGAGGGCTTTTTTCGTTTCGCACACCATGCGTTCTGCTTGCCCGTTAGTTGCAGGATGGTATGATGCACTAATGTGATGCCTGATACCGGTCTTTTTGGGTTTTTTTTTTTTTTTTTTTCTCTCAAAACCCTGTTTATTTCATTTGAAGCAAGATTTGTGGCGTTATCAGATAAAAGCATTTTCGGTAGGGCAAAAGTAGGGAAAAGAGAGCGTAGAACGTCAATGACGCGTTTGTACGTCGTGGCAGGCATGGTGTAAACTTCCAACCACTTAGAGTACGCATCGACCATGACTCCGCAGATGCGGATATGTTACGCCACCCACAGACTGAATAGTGGATCGTTTTCAGTTACAGTTCATGATGGCGCTGGACTCGAGGAAGCCTTCGACTCTTTCCACAAAGTTAGCCCAGGTGCCAGCACTTTTGTCGAAAGTGGTAAGTGTTCGAAACGTCGACAACGTCGGTAGCCACGTGCTGTGCTTGACACTGGACGCTTACCATTCGCTGAGAAGAAACTTGCTTGTTCGTCTGCCACGAGTCGTCCGATATCAGGTCATCACCGCTACTCCATTCCCGACGGAAACAGGTCGTCATTGTCCGCATGTCCATAGTTAGCAATCACGTGAACTTATAAATTCCCGAACGCTCATAACTTGCCGTCGCTAAACGCCGTTCATTCATAGCGTCTTCATTGCAAATAAACGTCTTCCTATTTATTCTGATGGTTTTCATCATACTCCTCCTAAGCTGTACTTACAACATTATATCGGTACTTCCGAAAATATTGCAACGGCGTTTGTCTTCTGGGAACTATAATGTAACAACCCTTACAAAATCTTCCGGATCCCATGAAACACAATATTTCGTTATGTCACTTTTCGGTCGTCATTATAATGGTGAAGTAAGTACCGTAAATTGCGAAGCAGTTTACTTGATGTCCGCTTCCACTGGTGTCTTGGAAGATTGAGTCTACTGAGCGTGCATTCCTGCAGAAGAAGTTTTCACTGAAAGAATATTGACACGTCAATCAACAATTGATTCCTTCTTGGTAAGATTTATTGCGAAAGGCCGTGGCAACCACCGAACCGCATCTCCCTATATCAGAGAACAATTTATACCCAGCCTGACATTCTCGCATACATGAGTTTGCTGGGCCACGCTATTGAGCCAGCTGAGCACAGCTGGCAGCGGCGCGAGCAAGGCCACGAGGGGAACGTGATGGTGCTCGAGCCATCCCACCGTGAACCAATGTTTCGGCCACCCCACGAGTGCGTGTCGCCATCTATTGGTTGAACTAACGCCTTGTTCAAGATGGCTGCCGTGGGACCGCAGCCTTAACGGTAGCTTTCGCGGACGGTTTTTTTTTTTAAAAAATATGCTAAGCTTAAAAGAACACACACACACACACACAACACACACACACCCACACACACCCACACAAACACACACACACAACACGCACGCACGCACGCACGCACGCACGCGCACACACACGCACGCGCACACACACGCACGCACACACACACACACACACACACACAGTATATATATATATATATATATATATATATATATATATATATAATAACATACGGGCACTTTCACGTCATCGTACGTGGTCTCCGAGGGGATATAAACAAACATATGCAGATGAATGAACGTACTTAATCTAATGATCAAAGAATCAAAGTTTTTCAGGAACCCGCCGAAAGCCAAAAATTGGCGGAAAAGCCAAAAACTGGCTCCGCCAATTTTTGGCTTTCGGCGGGTTCCTGAAAAACTTTGATTCTTTGATTCATTAGATTAGTACGGTCATTCATCTGCATATGTTTGTTATATATATATATATATATATATTATATATATATATATATATATATATATTATATATATATATATATATAAGAAGGTTTGCCCTTAACAGCTGTGTCAGGACCGACGGGATGAGGCGAAGCGAAACGTTTCGGGCCTGGTAGGTCCTTCTTCAGTTAATCCTTCTCCTTTTCGTTCTCTTCTTTTACGTGGTTTTAAAAAAAGAGGGCACGTGCAACGCAACGATCCGCGTTGCACGTGGGTGCGTAGGGGGTATTTTAAATATTAAACTATGATTCGCGAAGAATTGTTTCAGATGCTTACCAAGGGAAGAAAATCTGCAAGACAAAAATCTCGCTGAAACGAGCTGTGCAACGATTTTAACGTTAAAAGAGTTGGCATCTTCTACTTTTGACATTGTTTATCTTCTCACAAAGGAGAGAAAACACACACCCTTCCTTCGAAATGTTGCGATTGCGATTCTGCCGCGTAATCGCGAGGCAAAAATTAGAATATTCCCCGACCTGCAGCCGCGAGCGGCGGCCATGAAAACCACGCGGCATGGCGTCAGTGGGGGTCTTATAGAAAGATAGCAAGTTGTGCGAATACCTGCTCGATAAAAGGTAATTTTCTATAATCTTGTCGTTTCAAAATAAATATAAATGCGTCAAAAACCTGGTATCATCGACAAATTTTTTATTATACGGAGTTGCGACCGAGTAAGACAGAGAGAGACCAGACCATTTTTTAAGCCTCTTGCGACTTCTTAGGACCGGATGCGCTGCAGCGGAGCTGGTCCTAAGAAGTCGCAAGAGGCTTATGGTCTGGTCTCTCTCGGACTTACTCGGTCGCAAGAGTGTGAACGGGCCTTTACTATATTATCTATCCTAGGTCCACAAAACCTCAGCTCTATCTGCTACCGCGAACAGCCGCCAGAAGCCGGAGGGGGACGGGGGCAGAGAAGGACGGGTATGGCCGGACCCGGATGAGACTTTCCTCCTTTCAAGATATTGTTCGCGCTGCGCCAGCACGTGGTCACGCGGTCGCGAGCGGATGAGTTCTCGCTGCTCACTAATGGCTCTCGAGAGATAGCTTCACCGGAACCCCAAGCGACGCTCATTGACGTCACAGTGTACGTGACTCGGAAGATGGTGAAGGAGTTGAGAGTTGCCGAAAACCTTAATCTTCGTCCATTTTTAAAATAAAAACTAGGACATGCAGGCAAGAGCGGGTTTTTGTTCATGCCGCGTGGTTTTCATGGCCGCCCCTCGCGGCTGCAGGTCGGGGAATATTCTAATTTTTGCCTCGCGATTACGCGGCAGAATCGCAACGTTTCGAGGCACCAACTCCCAAATTATTTAAGCTGTTCGAGGCGGGGCTTAGGCCGCACGTCCGGAGGCTTCCTGGCTCGTGACGACGACCATTCCCCGAAGTGAAGAACCCAGGGGTCCAGTGGAGGTGGGAGAATTGGTAACGTAACGAACGGTTTAATTACATGGTAGCGATACAATCGTCAAATCCGAGAGAACCACAGAGCAGCCTCACGCCCCGCCTTATATAGGGGTCCGTTTTCTCCCTCACTCTCCGCCCGGGCAGCAGGTGCGACCGCCAAGTGCGTTGCAGCAAAGCCCGCCGCGTCGTAGCCAGAAGTGCGTCGTAGCCATGGTTCTCCGCAGTTAGGCCAGGCCTCTCTCCCCTTCCGGAGCGCACGAACCCACACGCACACACACACACGTCCCGTTGACGTCACGGACGCGTTGAGACTCGTTTTGGGCAGGCATCGACAGGTGGGCGACAGTCCAGAACACGTCGGGATTCGTTTCGGGACTCGTTTCCGCAGCGTTGAAACTCGGAAAAGGTTGCCGAAGGTTCCATTCTTAACAAAGCAAAGCACTGAAATTGTTGCACAGCTTTTCGAGTTGATACGAACAAAAGAAATCTTAAATTAGTTTTGGCAAAAAAACAGCTTTGGGGCATCTGGGTGGCGTAAAGCCAATACCTAATGCCATTCTTATTCTGATCATAAAAAAAGTTTTTATTTTTGCTCGTGTCGCATTAAACGATTAAGCGAAAAAGAAAAAAAAAACGCACGTGCAACGCGGATAGTTGCGTTGCACGTGCCTGCATTTTTTAGAGCGCAGCTCTTAGGCGCCCGTTTCCGGCTTGAGCAGCGTCGGCGTAACCGCGCGGTGCATTATGGGACGCGTGACGTCACCGGTGACGTCATCAGTGATGATGACGATTAGGATGACGTCATCGTGATGATGACGATGATGACGTCATATTGATGACGTCGTCACGATGATGTCACTGATGACGTAACGCGTCCCATAATGCACCGCGCGGTTACGCCGACGCCGACGGCAACGCCGACAGCGACGGCGACGCCGCTCAAGCCGGAAACGGACGTCACGAGGGTCATTACGCCGACGGCGACGGCAACACCGACGCCCACTGATCTCTATTGTAGTAGGCTGGATCGCGGACCGCGGCACCACCGGCGGCCATTGATTGACACCAGCCATTGCATGGGAGTCTATGGGAAAAACGAGAAAAAGTGACGTTTTCCTCGTTTCTAAGCTGTTGTCGGCACTGAAACTTTTTGGATGCTTTTCGATAAGCCCGTTACATAGCTTGAGTACAAACATTAGAACTGACAGCCCTCGCAGTTCTTATAAATAAATATTTTGTGGTCGAGAGTGACTCCGCTGTAGTGCAGCTCAATGAGGCGAGAGTTACCTAGGGTCACCGCGGAGTCGGTGGCGGTTTTGTTGAGTTGGGTTTAGCAGACGACAAGCTCGAAGGCTTTGCTACGCGGAATTCGCTCACTCCCGGGAAGCCGCTGTCGAAATGGAACTTATTTGTCATTCATCAACTTCTGGGCTTCCCCAAGGACGGTCTTATTGACGGCAAGTTCCTTTATTTACTCCACTACGAGAGCAAGCTTGCCAGCTCAGCCAGGTGCTCCGGTACGTTTGATTTTTTTAATCGGCATTCGAACGTTCGACAAATACCGATTCGATCTCCAAACACTCGACATAAGGATCGCAGCGCACCATAAAATACTCGCCTCCGAGCACAGCGCACATGCTTCAATATTCTTACTTTTGTGCGTTTTTCCTATAGAGTTGCGTGTATTGACTGGTGTCAAGCAATGGCCGCCGGTGGCGACACCGACGGGCTCCCGATCCGCGATCCAGCCTACTAAAATAGAGATCAGTGCCGACGCCGCTCGGAGCAACACCTCCTACAGAAGAAGGCCATAGCGCTCTGAGAGGTTACGTCACAATGTCGGAGGAAGGAAGGCCATGGCGCAACTACGTGAGAAAATATCTGCTATCGATGCTATCGACGTGAAACAAATGTTTCTTGTCAAGCGGCGCGGTGGTGTTCGGGCGCGTTTATCCGACATTAATACACGTTTTAAAGGCGCAGTCTTGTACATTTTTTTTTTATATATATAATATAAACGTAATATACAACGCGTTACCAAAGTTGAGAGTACCAAATTTATATTTATGAGTATCCGCGTAACCGCGGGACTACGTGCAGTCCCGCAGCCCCCCCCCCCCCCCCCCCCCACACACACACACACACACACCTTTCGAAAGGAGCGGCTCCGAAGCCACATCTTCCGGGTTTTACCCTCATACGGGCTCTGATTCTGGTAAATTTACGTTGTGTGTGAGCTGCTGACTGTCTGAAAAGGAACGCTGAGACATTTCAGAAGGGAAGGAAACCGAAGAAAAAAATTGCGGTGGCTAGCTCGGCTATGCCAGGATATACGTAGCGTGAGCTTATGCGCACAAAATGAGAGGCGCTATCAAGCGGCTACCCATTGGTAACGCTAAAGAGTGGAATCTTCTGCCTAACGAGAAAGTTCTTGTACGTTGTACAAACCCGCGCCACGGTTTCACCCCACTCAAGCGGCGCCACTAAACTCAACGTTTCACGCATGGCACCACTTACCGGCGTCAAGTCTTTCATGTGCCACAGTCTTTCACACGCGTCGCGCACATATCCAAACGGATTGTTTACGAAGTCCGTCTCGAAGGTCCCAGTCGCACTGGCGCTTTCGCTAAAGCGCAAAACACATGTACGACGAAGCCGTCCGATCCGACGTGCGGACTGCTGGAATGACCTTGGGGGGCGAGGGTTTTCGGAGCACCGGAGAGCGTTGACAACCCTCGCCTCCGACCGTCGTATTGCCTGATCGAACGTCAGATCGGACGATTTCGTCGTACATGTGTTTCGCGCAGTCGATCGGCGAGCCTTGACGTCATCGACGGCTTCTTGTTGTTGCTGCTGCTGAGATGATCGGGCACATCGCTCAGCCTTCTGGCGACGCCGCTTTGCTAGACGTTCCTCCCTTTGCTCCGATGTCTCCGCAGCACGTTTAGCCTTCTTCTGTTCGGTCTTCCTAAGCCCAACCGCTAATTGCCGGGCAACTACTTCGGGATCCGAATTAAGCTTCGCCGCTCTCCTGCGCCGCTGAGGAGCAATTTCGCTCTCCAGATCTCCATGGCTATAGGTCTGTTTCTCTCGGCCAGTGGGAGCTGTAGCGTTCACGAGACGCGACCACAAAAGAAGCGCTTCCAATAGCCTCCGCGAGACGCGACCATTTAATGGTGACGTGAAGCGGCGCCCTAGCGTTCCATCATGTACACTCCACGGGCGTAAACTAGCGTCTGTATACCTTCCCTCGGCGTCTGCTCGCGTCTGTCGCGGTTATGGCGTCACTCCTCTGGAATGCGAAGACCGGCGAGGCGCGCGCGGCGGCGGCGTCTCCGGCGCGCCAGCTGTGCGCCGTGTGACGTCACTGCTCCTCGCGCTTGCGCAGCACGGAGCACGGCTCATTATGCGAGCCACGCGAAACTGCTCAACCTCGGCCAGTGTAGCTCACGTTACAAAATCCAGTCATTGTCGCAGGGAGTGCACACGAACAAGAGATGGGTCGCCAACGTTAAGCCTTTCGTTGCCGCTGCTCTCCTGTGTGGTACTTTTGAGAGTTGTTTCCCGTCGTATTTCTGTCATCACCGTAGTCTCGGGTAGTTTTTTTGTGCTCGCTTGATACTACGGCATTTACGTGAATTCGTGAAACAAGTCCTGCTACGGTTTGAGTGACATTTGTAACAACTAGCGAACGATGACTCTGGTCGATTAATCAATAGACCTCGCTCTCGACAGAGAGAGGCTTCTTGGAGTTCGTGTTCAAATGTTTTCGTCACGGATATTGTGGGACGTATGGATACGATCGACAGGTGAGAAACAACTTATTTACGGGCTTTTTTGGTCATGTAGGACGCAAGTAAAATGCTGTAATCGTTTTTTTTTTTTAATCGCGTGATAGATTGGAATTTTGTTCTTTGTCGTTATTTGTGTGCAGTTGCGTCGACATTTGTAAATATGCGCGGTAATCTAGTTTTCACTGGAAGGCGAAAAACATGTTTGTGTGATTATTGAAAGTGCGTTGTTTGTGGTTCTGTTCTGTGTTTATTTATACTAATGTTATTTTATTGCCTTTACCGCGTTTATAATAGAATCTTAACTATATTAAGGTAATAGTATTATTATATACAAAATAAGTTATATTTTGTTCTAAGGCAGCTCGAGCCCATAGGGAGAAGTAAATTAGTTGAGTAAGTAGTAGGTTTAGTACCCCTGCCACACGGAAAATTTAATATATTTTCATTCAGTGATATAGGATTTAATCAGCTCGCCGTCTTGAGTGATTATACGAGCGCCGCAAGCAGATTTGTCGACCTGATCGAAATTCGATCGGGTCGATCGAATTTCGATTGGCCCGATCGAATTTCGATCGAATTTCGATTGGCCCGATTGAATTTCGATCGAATTTCGATTCGATCGAAATTACATTAATTTTGCCATGTTTCCGGGCTATAATGCAAGATATCAGTGACTGCACGCGATAACGTCGCTTACATGATCGTAAGTGACACTTGTCTTGCCTTGTCCGCGTTGGCTACGTCTACCTGATTTTTAACTGATCTGTGTTGCTGTTTCCAATCACTGCGTGTCTCGCCATTTTGTCGAAGTATTTCTGTATGAAATATGCATTCCTACAACAATAATTGCGTGACTCAATATTTTGGACTTAAAACAATCGCATCGTCTTATACGCATACCTCGTGCCATTTCGTACCGATTATTTAGCGGTGTAATATTTTGCTAGTGTAATAAAACGTTTTCTAGACCCGTTGCTATGTGCAGCTTTCATTTTAGCTAATAAGACACGCGTATGTGACTAAAAGCGCGTTACGACGGTCGATCCACGCGCGTTGCCTTCGCTTCGACGCGCGCCCCCGATGGCCTTCCTTTGCGACGTCACGAGAAGAGCGCTACGGCCTTCTCTAGGAGGTGTTGCTCGGAGGGAGGAGTAGCAGGCAGGATGAGGAGGTGAGGAGGAGGGAGGAGGGCTATACGCTCCCCTCAGTACCCTTCGCTCCTCCTCCTCAAGAGCTGCGCTCTAATTCGGTGTTACAAAAAATTGTAAACGGCTTTCATTTTTTAAACCGCTTAAAAGAAGAGAAGGAGAAGGAGAACGATTAACTGAAGAAGAACCTACCAGGCCCGAAACGTTTTGCATCGCCTCATCCCGTCGCTCCTGACACAGCTGTTAACGGTGCAACCCCCCCGATCATGTCAATTTGCTTATTTTTAAGGACCTTAAACTTTCCACGTAGGCTATGTAGAATTATATCCCTTATACCAAATTAAAGAGCTGCCATCCATTAACAACTTAATGTCTAGAAGTTAAGGTTATCTTTAGCAGCTTTTTTTTTTCATGCGTAGTTTAGTTGACCTCACTTTTAAATTTCAACATTTATTTTCTCGAGCTACATTTATTCAATTCATAAGAAAATTTATATGCATAAAGTATGAAACATTAGAATGACAAAAAATGATTATTTATATAAATAAACTCTTCAGGTTTCAAAATAAAAAATAAAGTTAAAAATAGCATTACTTCTCTGCGTTATAAAAAACGTATGTGTGAGAACTGAAGCAAATTTTGAGACATTAAAGTGCAAAGAGTATCTCGATACTGCATTTGACGAAAATTACATATCAATAGGTTGCACGCCTACTTCATTATAGGGCATCAAACTTTCCCCATTGAGTTACGACAAGCCACAGTTTCGTGATAACAAACACAGATGGCGCCACCTGACCAGGAATGGTTTTTAATCGTGTTTGTCGACGTGCACCGCTTGGAGTGCTACATGAAAGAGCAAAATAACCCGAAGGGCCGGGTGGCAGACGTCTGAAGGTTTGCGCGGAGCACGGGCTAGCGATATCAAAACAGCAAGCGTGACGCTGCATATGGATGCAGGCTCATACGCAAGTACGTTCCGCAGTACATCGGTAGTGATTAGAAAGAGACACTGCAACGAGGCTTTTGCAGCCTGCCTCTGATTTGGCCGCGGTGAGGATACTTTTTCCTAAAGGCGAACGATGTATATTATTATTATTAATAATATAATTATTATTTTTAAAGAACAGAGATTATGCATTAACCTAAGCACGCGAACATTTATGACAGTTCGGCGTTCAATACGCGAGGAATATGAATATTATGCCCTGTCCAACCATAGCCTCACAAACATTGGATGGCTGTATATGAAGGAGAGGGCTGTGCGGCAATAATGGGCTGCAATAATTCTCACTTCACATAAGCATACTCACTAAAGTCACACCAGGCCACTGACTCAGAAGCTTCTTTGTAGGGGTGATTTCAAAGATAAAAGCGGACCATTTTTGTCACTGTCTTCACAAAGTTTGATGATTCAGTCGCGATCATTGCAGTGTTGACGTAAACATGGGGTGTACCTTGGCGGCAGCGGATAACGTGGCCGCTCGTTCAGGTTGCAGTGGGCAGAAGGGGGGGGGGGGGGGGGGGTTAACTTTACCTATTTTTTTAATTTATTTCGTGACTGTCAATGCGTGAAGAAGAAAAAAAAACGATTGCGTATTGCCTAGGTTACAAGCGTCAAGATTAATTCTAAGTGGTATTTGAAGAAAGTAAAAAAAAGGTATCACTGCCTCTTTATTAAATATGGTGTCTGTCAACTACAGCCAATAACGTACAAGTCGGCACATCCTAAGGGTGTAAATATTTTTTTTATATGCTAGGTGAGTTTAATACGTTTTTGTAAGTTCCGCTTGAAACTTTTATCACAAATGCGCATGAAGGCCCTTAATTTTGTTAACGTGGAACAGGACACATCGGAAGTTTATGTTTATGGTCTGTAGTTTTAGCAACGAGTTAAACAAATTATGAGGAATAACAAACAAACACATAAAAGAATGGAACAACATAGTTTACTTCCCGAATTTCATTGTAGCCAAGCAAAGAGAATGCGCCACTGTACATATAACACAAAACTATGATTTACCACAATACGCACTCCGTGAAACACACAGAAGGCTCTCATGAAGTACTGTTACAAATAATGGACAAGAACTGACGAGACATTGACAAGAAAGAAGTTATATACACATTTTACCTTGCAACTCTTGCAAGAACCATTACGCCCAGAAATGGTTCCTACCTGTTGACACGCCAAGAGTCATTACGAATATAAAATTATAACATTATGACGCAACTGATGTCTAAAAAAGTGCGGTACAGCACGTGGTAAAATTCTCATCGCAACGACATTTGCATTTCAAATGGCTACTAAAATAACAGAACTCGTTAACAAGGCATGAGTCTTAAAGCGTTACGCTACAGCCCACAAAAAATCAATAAAGATCATTTACTTGCTGAACTCTCAAGGGACACCAGTTGAATGTCAGCACAAGAGTCGACCTTGAATTAAGAGAAGTCAACGTGACAAGCACACAAAGATTCTTGAGCCGATACATATTTTAACCCAGCGCGCTCGTGGTGCGATCACTAAATGAGGACGTAAGTACAGAAGTCTAACATTCATTGGCCAGTGACAGAGTGCTCTAAATCGCTAAACAACCGACATCTTACAGTTTTCACCATTCCTGCAGCTGTGAATCTCGCGGTGAAATGAAACTATCTTCGGAGTGTTATAGTTCTGCAAAAGCACTTGCGTAACGGTGCTTGTCTTTACAGTTGTAACCTTGTGAGTGGTACCGTTTCGCTATACATTCAACGGTATTTCAGTTCAGGTCAAATATTCAGGGCGATGTTCTGTCATCTTAAAGGTTGCAGAGCTGTTCCTAATCAAAAATAGGAGTCGATGTTTGCCCTCTTTTGCTTCTTTTGCTCAACATGTCTTCTTGTTTTTGTTTTATTGCTTCGAGAATACGAGGTGGCTCCCTTATCTCTAATCCATAGGGAACACGGGGGCCGATGATCTCTGGTAGCAGGCATTCCTTGTAAAAGAAAAGCAACTGCGGAAGCATCTGTTCATTCCAGAATTTCTCATCCCGCTGGACAACTTCTATATGACTGTCACCTGGGGTCCATACTACGAGAACGCAGTACCTCCTTTTCGAAATGTTCAGTTGTCCTTGAATCTGATAAAAAAAAAAATTGTGTCGCTTCTTGAGGCACAGCTTTGAGTCTGATCCAGAATGAAGGCAGAAATCTTTGCGTGTTTTCGACAATTCAAACAGTGTCTTGTCGCTGTCGGGGCACTTCACTTCAATGAGCCCATCGTCTCCAATCAAGCCGTCGGGAGAAGCCGCAAGAAATCCATGTTCGATGTCCACAAATAAACCACATCTTTCTACGACGTTGTTTGTCTTTTGCTCGTACTCTCGAATTCCTTTGAGCTCATTTTCTTGACCACGCTTCATGGCGGGTGTCTGGACAGGTGACGCGTAGAGAAGGCGGTGGACCAGTTTGCCGCAGAGCGTCGTTGGTAAGCGCTTGCAAACTTTCCCGAACATGGACGCTGTCAGGCGATCTCTTCTTTCGAGAGCCCACCTTTCATTCGCAGACTGCCCGACCGTTGCTCTCTCGAGCTCATGCTGTTTAGGGTGGGTGACTTGAAGCATGTCAAGTTTTCTTTTGACCTTTGCTTGACTCTCTTCTTCTGAAAGATCTGGTTGAGGCTGTTCAGCATTAGGTCCGTAGTGTCTGTCCCCATGCGGTGTGTTCACCTTGGATTTCCATCGAGGAGTTGGGCGCGATGCCTTGGATGATGCGGCGGCCAGACGTTTTCTCTTCACTTTGCGAAGGTACCGTTTCAGGTAGAAGGAGTATCCGGAAGAGGATGCCATCGACTCTTTCCCACCGTTGTACGAGATTGTTGCTCCAACACACCGTCTTTGGTACGATCCTCTTCGCTCGTGGTTTACGCGCTTTCCGCCAGAAAATTTGGAGACTACTGACATGTAGTTTTCCGCCAGATTACTGGTAGAGTTCTCAGAAAGCGAAGAAGCTTTGTCTGCAAGATTATTCGCAGTCCTCATCAGATCTGTTTGTAGCGAGTACGGGAGATCTTCAAATGTGGTTGATGCTTGCTGCTGATGCTGTTGGCAGTATTGAGGGGAGCAGTTGTCATGCGTTCCAAATACATGTCTTGGTCCATTTCGCAGATTGCTGGCGAGCTCTTGCGTTGTCTGCTTGAGCGCATGGCATGCAGAGACAGCTCCCTTTGCCGCGGCTGCCAGTCTTCCAATTTTTACATTTGTCAAATGCTTTACGTGACTTGCTCCTGAGCTCCTAATGCCGTAGAGTGACTTGGTGTAGTTCTTAATAACATGGTTAACGCAAGCCACCTTCGTTATCATCCTTCCGTAATCAACACTGGTTTTGATGGCCTTCTCGACGTTGGAATCTCCATCCCCAACAACTCTTCTGTATTCTAAGCCATGCATCTCGCGGCTTTTCCGAAATCCTTCGGCGATGATATCCGACTCCATTGCAGTTGAAGGCCCGTCCCAGTTTTTGAAGCAGGCGTGATTGCGTGGAGTCTCGTTCTTGCTCATGTAGAAATTGCAAGTACTGCAATACTTGTTACGAACAGAGATGTAAAGGATTTTTTTTTTGTTCGTGAGCCAATGATGACAGCAACGCCTGAGCTTGACGTGTATCGGTGGCCGTAACTGCGGTGGGCCCATCCATCATCGACGACGACAGTTATGTACGGCACTCCATCCTCAGTGTAGTCTCCGGATTCACATGCTATTCTGTGCTCTTCTTTTCCAGCCGCGACCATTTCAGAAAGCAAGATGTCTTCCCACTTCAGCTCTACGCTCTCTTCATATTTGCTGAATGTTGTCGGCGACATGCAAGGGATGTTCAGGAGAGATATCTCTTCTATCGAGCTGAACCCATTTCCGGTGCATAACGTGCCCATTGCAGCTGCCTCGTTGATGTTGGGTTGCTTCGAGTGCTCAGTTGAAATGATCCGTTCCTCATTGCAGTGTGTGCACACAAACGTAAACAAAGAACATAAGCCCTGCCTTCGCTCACGAACAAAGCGAAATGTGCCACGCGTGTCCTTAGGGCAATCATGGCGTTCAAGTTTACGGATTTCGGTAATGAAATGCCCAACCGAAACTATTCTTCTACCTTCGACTTGAAGTTCGTCCAGTGGAGGAGGGCAGACCTGAATTGTGTATGGTAGCTCATCATTCGAGATACAGGTGGAGCTTCCATCACTTGGGGAGCTTCCATCGCTTGGGGAGCTTCCATCGTTTGGATTGGTGGTGATAATGCTGGGTAGACTGAGTGGACTTGAGGTTGATGAGCTTGCTGATGGCATTGGCCCTGGTTCAGAACAGGTGGTCCGATTTGACACGGAGCTGTGAAATGGAAACGAAACATTAGAAGAATAATTTAATATTAATTTTTAGCATCGTCACATCGAGCAAATAAAAATATATAGTATCTCATCATTATTCGGGCTCGCACGCTATCTCACGTCCTGTTTAACTGTGAAATATAAAAAAACTATCATGCTATATTGAATAAAAAAGCCTACGGAAAAATATGCTGTTTTTTTTTTTTTTGTCTCAATGAAAACTATATCGTCTCTCTTTTTTAGATAGACGAGCTTGGAAAACAAACCAAAAGCAAATTAGGCACTACCTCACAGCCGTGAGGTCGGTCTGCCAATTTATTGCGGCATGGTTAGCGCTGCAGGTGAAATATTTAGCTGGCACACTGGGAAACCTAGTCTGTGCTATTTAACACGCATCACACAGTAGTGCTATAAGACAATAGGCCGGTACGATGCCCATGGACATCGAAAGGGGCACGTGCAGAGATAGAGCTGGAGATCCCCGAGTTCCGCAGTGCGAATATTCTCTTAACTGTCTTTATGATATGATGCGCCCTAAAATATTCGGGCAGTGGCATTCTTCGCCAGTATATTATCTCAAAATTTGAATACGCTCAATTTCAACAATCTAAATTGAACTATCTAAAATATAGTGACGATTGTGGGAATTAAAACGCAATCTGCGCATCGTTTGCCTGGCGGTGAATAAGTATAATTTTGTCTAAGTATTGAAAATCTCTCCATGGTCGGAGACCATTAGCATGCCAGGATGGCCGTTCAGGTAAAAAAAAACTGCTGGAATGAGCAGCTTGCGACAAACTCTACACAAAAGCACTGCGCGGGCGGGAATTCACAGGCCCGGCCGACCCGGCCCGGTAGGTAATGGGGCTCGGCCCTTACAGGTTTTTAAAATCCCAGCTCGAGGCCGGGCAGGGCCGGCAGTTTTGTAGACGTAGTTCCGATTAGGTTTTCCTTCCCAACATGGCAGGGGCGATATATAAGAGGGCCGAGTCAAATTTTTAATATTTTAAAACGTTTGCACGCCCGACTCGGATTGGTTAGCTTGGCTGGCCCCGGTTTGGCGCGTTGGCCTGGCCCTAAAAAGTTTGTAACAGTCCCGAGCCCGGCCCGGACCCGAGAGAAACATGCACTTCGCGACCCGCGCCCTTCCCTCGGGTCGGTCAGGGCTCGTGCTTTCGGGCTTGCTCGAGCCCGTGCAGTGCTCTGCTTTCGGCAGAGGAAGACGCAGATATTTTCTATCATTGCAGCACTTCGTAGTTTTTTTTTATATTACTTAAACGAAACGTCTTACCTCCCGAGATCTGTAGAGCTTGTTTTCGCTGCTGAAGCAGCAAGCTTCCGGCAGTGCCTTTTTTGCTTCCTTGCTCTCATTGTTGCTGGTCGGAAGATAGAACTAAGAGGCGACCATCAGCGTTTTACGTTGTCGGAAGATAGAACTAAGAGGCGACCATCAGCGTTTTACGTTGTCGTTGCCGCGGTTCAATAGACATCTGGGTCTAACACCCGCATCGGCTAGCTGATCAGCGAGTTTGTCGCCCATAGCGATTGGTCAACTGCCGCGCGTGACGTGTCATAAACGCTATCAAGATTGCGACGTTCGCCTCGGAAAGACGGGGCCGACTGAACGTCGCCATCTGTGGCATTCGCGAGTTTTTGATGACCTCATCGTGGAGCCGCCAAATAATACATTTATATACTTCGTTTCACCTTGGGTCCGAGCGCGGCCGATGTTATGAGCCAAAGGACCAATCAAACAGCGCAAAAAGCGCAACGTCATGGGGTGCTCTCTGCGCTTGATAGGACTAGCCGGTGGAGGAGCACGCACAGAGAGACGGCAATTACCGGCTAGTCCTATTAACGCTGTTTGATTGGCCCTTCGGATCATAACATCGGCCGCGCTCGGACCTAAGCTGAAACGAAGTTATAGTTTGTCTGCCTCAGCGATGTACAACACGGCTACCAGGCTACGGCCGGCCGGGTCCAACCACGAGCCCATTAGAAACCACGTGATATATTGGTCAGACCTGCGTATCCACTAAACAATATACCACGTGTTCTTAATTGGCTCATGATGGCACCCGACAGGCCGTACCTTAGTTTTTAGCCCATCGAAGGACGCGATGAAGTATACATGTCCGATGGTGATTCAAAGTGATACAGAGATTATGCCCATGCCCGACAGATACTTATGAGTTCTCTGCTGCTTCATTTGAAACATCTGTGTCGCCAAAGTAGGGAGGCGGGGGCGCCTCCTTGTAGTTGTCTGCGCTGCGGATTTTTTACCTGTCTGCCCTTCCTCCTGAGAAGTGAAAACCGAGACCCCACGCCACATATTCCGTCAGTACCTTCCACAGCTTTGACTTCGTGTCCTTGAAATTCGCTGCGCTCATAGGCAGCGTAAAAAACCTGAGAACTGGCGCCGCGCTCCTCTGCAGCTGTTGCGCGAAATGTGTAAACTACCTTTTCTAACTTCGCCATTCATTTTTGCGTGCTGTTTGTGTATGTGCCAACCCCTAGATGGTCTACAAAAATACAAGCAATAACAGCAACTACACTGCTCTGCTCAATGGTTGACTGTAAAACAAAACATTTTAATCCAACATTATTTCTTATCTTTGACGACCCGCGTACAAGTAATCAAATCACGCCAAATAAAATAGTGTCCTGAGTTATTTTGTGATCGTTTATTTTGATTTGTAATGTGTAAAGCACGTGACAGCTCTTCCGGCCCTTTAATGCATTCACCAATCTGAAAATTGCAGAAGCAAAGAATGCAGCACTAAATGTACAATTTCTCTCGCTAAAGAGAAGTACTGAGAGTTATTCTGGAGTTTATTTGGACCAAAAATGGTTTTATAAAACCTTGATGTCGATAGGTGTTCCCCCATCATCAGCGTTTTGTAAAAATAAACAGCTAAGAGGCTTAGAACTAGGCTCCCGACAAAACAATAAAAATAAATCATATTGTTCATATTATTGGCGTGTTATAGATTTAAAAAAAAAATTGGGAATCTGTAATTTGCAAGTTTAAACAACTGGCGGTATAAAAATAAAACACGTAATAGTGGCATACACCACGACCGCATTAACAGAAGAAAAAAAAAGCAGCAGATTTATCGTAAAATGATTTTCTTTGATACCACACCACGAAAGCCCAGGCTGTTGGATGTTTCGCACTTTTTGTCGACTTCTTGACGCTTTGTTTTAGTTTTCTTTTTATCTCAATCGAACGGATGCTTCCACTGCATGAAAGCCAGCGTAGTCTGTCGACGTTCGACAAAGCGACGCTCCTCGCTGGGGCACGCAATTTATTTTCAGGCTGATTCGCCGAGAAAAAAAAAAAGCGCGGCATCAATGCCCCCCCCCCCCCCCCCGCCCCCCTCCAAAAAAAAAAATAAAATGGTATTTTTTTTTATACAGCTGCTCAAGATAATGACCGAAGCATTAAAAAAAAAGTGGCTACCTATAAAGTAAAAAAAAAGTAAGAAAAAAAGTGACGCGCTTGCGCGCATGGTGCCGTCGGCTTTCAAATCCTTCATCTGCATGACAGCGCAAACAACCGGATCGCATTTCGTAGAAACTTCGTGTTTGGAGACACAAAACAACGACCAGGGATGACAAGATCAGAGAGAAGGCAAAATGCACACCCTATCGAGGCGCCATCATACACGACTTTATCTGCTCATGTCTAGGTCTGGATGACGAGGCCAGCGCCATCTCTTGTTTTAGAATCACACTAACTGAGGGTGGGGTTTCACCTTAAGGGCAAACCTTTCTTGATACTTGTTACTCGTGAGTGCCTTCTTTTTACCCAGGTTTCTCCTCTCTCTCTCTCTCTCTCTCTCTCTCCTCTCTATATCTATATATATATATATATATATATATACTATATATATATATATATACTATAATCTAAATTTTTGAATGAACGCACTGAACTTTTTTTAGAGTACAGTAGATTATATATATACTACATTGTACTCTAAAAAAAAATTCAGTGCGTTCGCTTTTCCTCGGAGCTCGGAGGTAGACGACAATCGCGAACAGCGGAAGCATCCCCTGTAATAAGGAAACGCAGAGCACGTTTTGACCTCAAAAATCCGATATGTACAGAAACAATGAACATGACGTATTATTTGCTCTTTCGACTTACACACGTCTCATGTTTCAAGCCCTATCGTATGCCGAGCTTCGTAATTCCCCAGTGTTCTTTCATTCTTCGCAGTAGTTATCTGCTTGCATGTTCTGCAGAATATTAAATCCAGAAGCTTTCCATTTAAGTGTTCATTTTGAACTACCTCTTCAAGTATGGTCTGAATCATTTTGCGACGTCATCCTTCCGGCCTTTCTGCAGAAGCAGTCCTGGTGCCTCGGGCGACCCTAGCGGCGCTCACGAGCATGTCCACGGGTGCGGCGAGCCTCCTGCTCACTTTGTCCACGGCCGAGCTATTTCCGACGAGGATCCGCGCATCAGCCCTGGGACTCTGCCGCGCCACCTCCGAGGTCATCAGGCTTCTTCGGCCTCCGTATGAGGCACCGGTACACAGCGGGCGCCCAAAGGTCGGATCAGAGTCGCGGGAGCTTTAGATGCAGAACCGAGACGAGCACCAACCTTCCTGTAAAAAATTGTCTATTGCACTTTTTAGAGCCCAGCTCTTAGGCACCCGTTTCTGGGTTGAGAGGCGTCGCCGTCGCCGTCGCCGTTGGCGTAACCGCGCGCGTTGCATTATGGGACGTCACAATTTCCCCGCTAAGGTAGCGGGGAAACTGAATTGGTGTTGAGGTCACGTGACATCAATTTCCCCGCTAAATTAGAGGGAAACCTTCCCGAGCAGCACAGAGTTGGCCAATCATTGGCCAGTGGATTCCGAGTCAAGAGGTCCAACGAGTCAAAAGATCCAACGCGTCAAAAGATCCATTATTGGACCTTCTGACTCGTTGGATCTTTTGACTCGTTGGACCTCTTGACTCGCCATTGACCTTTTGACTCGTTGGATCTCTTGACTCGTTGGACCTTTTGACCCACATTGGATCTTTTGACTCGTGTTTGGCGAGTCAAAAGATCCAACGAGTCAAAAGATCCATTATTGGACCTTTTGACTCGTTGGACCTCTTGACTCCCTGCCCGATCACCGAGAAAGGGGGATGGGCTTTGAAGAAGAGCAGGAAAGAAAGAAAAGCAAAAATATACGATGAATGACGGCTTTCGGGTAACAAGGAGGTGCGTGACGGTCACTGCACTGCGGCGGGATGAGATCCCTCGTCTAATAACAAAGCAACAAAAAAGAGGGAGATGAGAGAAGAGGATACAGTGGTTTCGGGGACGAGAGGTTTTGGGATCCTGAATGGCTGGCTGTGTCACGGGCCACGGCGTTGTACGCTTTCCATTTCAATCGGCAGGTGACCAACGCCATCGCTTCGTGCGGTATGCTTAATTAACACAGGAATTTCCCGGGAGCTGTGCACGCTGCACGGTCGCGGGGACGTAGGTTGTTTCTCGAATTTAGAATCAACGAACAGTCAATCGGTGACTGAATTACGACACGTATAGAACAACACGTGGTGCTGACGTCCTGCCCCTGCGGTGGTGCTGCTATCGGCATTGCGCACGCGCAGACGGTCCACTTGACGCACTCTCTGCGCACGTGCCGTGCCCACACCTCGTGCTGAAACTGCGCCTTTTCCCACACCTCGTGATGGCTTGTATGGAAACAGCGCGTTGGTCTTATACG
Source organism: Ixodes persulcatus (assembly GCA_013358835.2). Taxonomy (NCBI): domain Eukaryota; kingdom Metazoa; phylum Arthropoda; class Arachnida; order Ixodida; family Ixodidae; genus Ixodes; species Ixodes persulcatus. The sequence continues at coordinate 125,265 of JABSTQ010009472.1, read as the reverse complement.
CGCAGCATGAGCTCAACTGAGAGGAAGGGTTGTGCGGATCATTTGGACAGCGTAATGTATGGCAGTCATCCAGAGGGTCAACATGTCGCAGTATCTTGCCGGCCAGTGCAGCCTGACTGCTGAATGGCACCACGCTGTACGGATAACCAGCATTGGCGTGCGTTCGTGTAATCCCTACTGCGTGGTGCACCCAAAGACCCCAGGCTATAATCCGTTTCACCTAAGGATGGACCGCAGCCTGAGTTTGAAACCGAGGGCGTCAAGGGACATCTCGACCCGCGCGACGTTTTGAACACCTTTGTGTTCGAGGCATTTCAGAGTTGGAGAAGGACCCTACTACCACTTGTCTTGCTCTGCATGCACAAGCTTCTCTGGCTCGTGTTCAGGTTGAGCGTATTGATCAAAAGCCACGCACACTTTTATTCGTCTTTCCATGTATCGCAATAGTACGTATATATATTTTTTTCTTGTTGTTGTTTTGGTCTGCATTAGCACGGAAATCATATATTACTTATTTTAATGTACGGCACCTAGTCATTTTTTTTTCGTGCAAACTGAATTATTTTATTCGCACGTAATCAAGCCGAGAAAAAAAGAACACATTGTACCTTCCACATTTTCGCGACATATTTGGAACCTTGCATCCCATGTTCCATTACAGCAACCGCTTATCAAATTCTAATTTAAATTTCAATATATCTTATATCGAACCTAAACGTTTATTAGAAAGGATAAGTTTACCATATATCAACCCACCTTTAAAATTGTTTTAAGCTATTATTTTGAATTATTTTTCGTAGTTCGATATCTTTCCTGCACGAAAATAACCGATGAATTATCGGGAGTTCCTCTCTTTGAAGTCGCCATCTAAGGCGCATCCTAAAGGAGGCTTGAAACGATTTTTCTACTTTTGCTAAATAGTACTAAGAATCACTCCCTAACGTTGATAACTGAATAAACTTGTCTTGGTTGTTCTTTCTAGGCAATGGCAGTCGCCAATAAAATTCGAAAAATATGAGCATCATTCATCCCCTCAACTCGGAGCCAGAACAAGCCCATAAAAAACGGTCTATGGTCGTCTATGGAAAATTATATGGCAGGCTATCACCCCCTATGGCCCTCTATGGTCGGCCATAGAAATTCATAAAGATAGCTACAGCCAGCTATAGAAAAACCTATGGCCCTGTGCCTAAAGACTAGGAACCAAAAAATTTTCTTTACCCGCCTATAGAAAATTCTTTGGCCCCGAGTTAAAAGACTGGAAACCAATAAATTGTCTTTATGCGTCTATAGAAAAATTTATGGCCCCGAGTCTAAAGACTAAGAACCAATAAATTTTCTTTCCACGCCTATAGAAAATCACTACCGGCGCTTACTTTTTAGTAAAAACACTCCACGTTAGAAAATTAAATCAATACTGCATTTTTGTAATGCCAGTGACAAACCATGACCCAAGATATGGTCTCTGCTGTTGCAACGAGTCGTGAAAACCAGTAATATCGTTTGTTTGAAAAATCCATTGAAATACTCCTGCAACAATTAAAATGAATTATTACCCCCCAAATGTGAAAATAAATGACACTCGCGCCGAACACTGCAATCCAGCAATAGCTTGATTGCAATCTTCAGCACCAGTGTACTGCATGTCATCACTGCATTGTCAAAGTGATTCATGAAACTATTAAAAAGATAATTAATAAATTTTAGTTAATTAGCCTAAAGATCTACATTTGCTTTTTTCGGGGTTTTGAATTAAGAGATGGGGGCTATTCCAAGAGACAATTCAAATAGTGTATTAAGTACGAACAATATTTGCTCCGCCTCTCCGTGTTTTTGCGACCAATAATGGGTCACCGGCAAAGTCGGATTCAAAAATTAGACTGCCATATATACGGGTAGTGCGAACATAGCGTATATAGAAAAGCCCGGTGGCGCTGCGTTGTCGCTGTTGTGTGGGGTAGTGTTCTGCTTGTGTTCTGTGTAGTCAGTGTGTTCAGAGATGTATGTTTATCTACCATGTAGCGCTCACATGTCGGGAGAACTTTAAGAAAAAACATTTTTTTTAGAGTTTGCTGGCTAAAAAGAGCCATAGGTAAAGCCATAGAGAAGTCTTTAGCCAAGCATTAGACAAGCTAAAGACCGCTATGGCTGCACAGCGATAGGGCCATAGACAAAGCTAAAGAGGCCCATAAAGGCAACCATAAAAAATGCTAAAGACACCCATCGAAAATTCTTTAGCTAATTGGGCCAAATAGCTAAAGCCGACCATACAAAGACTTTTCTATAGCCGACCATAGGACATTTTTGTATGGGAGTGGCCACGTGGCCTGGTGCCTATCTTATACCTTTATGCCCGTGTCCCACTAGAGCGACAGACAGAAACAAAAGACAGCGACAAGCCTCAAACCCATGCAGCATGCTCGCGATGGTACCTTTGGCAGGCGTTAAGTCGTTCGGTGCTCGTGAACTAAGCACGAGCGATTGCAAGCCTGCCAAAGATACCTTCGCGTGCATGGTGCTCGTGTGTGAGCATAGCCTCCTTTATTCTACAAAGCCTCTCAAATTGCGAAATACTCTGGTTTGAGGCTTGTCGCTGTCGTTTGTTTCTGTCTGTCGCTGTAGTGGGACACGAGCTTTAACGTTAATCTTACCCACGTGCTGGGAATTGAAAAAGTAGAGAAAGCGTGCTGAGCTCAGAGATGGTTATGCCCGTGTCCCACTAGAGCGACATACAGAAACAAAAGACAACGACAAGCCTCAAACCAGAGTCTTTCGTGATTTGAGAGGCTTTGTAGAATAAAGGAGGCTATGCTCAAACACGAGCATCATGCACGCGAGGGTAGCTTTGGCAGGCTTGCAATCTCTCGTGCTTACTTCACGAACACCGAACGACTAAACGCCTGCCAAAGGTACCATCGCGAGCATGCTGCATGGTTTTGAGGCTTGTCGCTGTCTTTTGTCTCCGTCTGTCGCTCTAGTGGGACACGGGCATTAGAGTTGGGCTATTCTCATCACCGCAGTGGGTGGACACGAGCCACTACCCGAGTGTCCGCCCAGGCATTGATTGTTACGAGCTGAAGTCGAGTGCTCACGTAGTTCTCGTGTCGAATCCATGCATGATCCTCGCTACTGAGATCAGGCGGGTGATTTCGATTCCACAATCACGTCATCGAGCTTTGTAAAGGCAAGAGTGAAAGAAATCGTCCCTTTTTATCTTCGCGATTTCACAATTTCACCGCGACAAAGAAGTTTCTGAATCAGTGACGGTCTGTGCGAGTATACTTGGGCCAGGCCTGGACCAGTACGAACCGGCAAAGTCATGAACGTTCCAACCCGATAACGTTTCATGACCCCTTTAAAGGGGCCGTGAAATGATTTTAATGTTCAAAGAATCCGGTCGTGTCACTTTTGTTTGGCTTACCTTAAAGGGCAACTCCGGCCAAAACTCAAAATGAAATAAATTACTGGTATCGCTGTAGTGGCACAAAATACGACCCCAGCCAACAACTTACGTCCGGGCGACGCCGCATTCTCAACTAATGCCGATAATAAAAATGCGACCCGCCGCGAGCCGCTGCTCCTTAGCGGGCGGCCAGCGGGTTGCCGATCGCTGAAGCAACATTGGGCCGTGAAGTCACTATCGTTCTCTTCTTTCCCTCCGGTCCGGACGGGCGCACCTGTTGCGCGCGCTTCTTTGTGCCGCTACCACCACTACTTCGGCTTGTGATTGCGTGTTTAGCCGTTGCTTTTATCTGTAGCCCGTGTAGCTTCGGTATAGCCCTTTGTTTATTTGCTTGTGAGGACTCCAAGACTCGTTTTAGTGAGCAACTCGGTGCGCCCAAGACTGCCCAGCTGTTCTTTGGAAGATGCTGAGTACAACTTGTAGCGCTGTGGGCTGCTCAAACAACCCGCTGCGCAACCCGGAGGCGCTTTTGCATAAGTTTCCAACTGATCGGAAATTGGAGAAGGTGTGAGTGAACGCAGTTTGATGAGTGGACTTTGGAAAGCCTCGGACATTCAATGGAGCATTCACGCTCCATTGAATGTCCGTTGAATGGGGAAGGGTGGGCATGTAGAGTACAACCACTAACTAGCTGCAATCACTGAAGTTTATAATGAAAAGGAAAACAGAATGTTCTGCTTTGCGTCACTGCTTGTTTACTACGCAATCTCGTGCGTAGTACACAGGACCGTAACGACTACTAGCGAACAGCCGGCGCGTGAAGCTCGATTATGCGATATAAACATTCGCCTCCCAATCGTTGGAACCCGTTACGCAGCAGTATTAATTAACATTGCGCTTGTGGATACCGTAAAGGACTTAAAAAAATCGCGAAAGTTCGGATTTGGAAATTAAACACTAATTTACCCCAAGTTCGGCTGGAGGTAAATATAATAGTTAAAAATGCAAAAAAAAACACTTGCCTTAGTCAAATGTTACGAAGGAAAACTTTTAAAATCCTATGTATTCCAATAAAAAAATTGTTGTGGGTGGGGGTGGGAATGTGGAAGGGAAAGAAAGTGTTCTTCTCACCTTGCTAACGCTCTCTGTTTTGCTCTATCACCCACAAACACTTTTGCTAGCTTTGAGAAGAAAACGTCTGCCTAATGAACTTTCTTTTTCTTTTTCTTTTAGTGCGGCAAGTTTTTTTTTTATTTTATTTTTTTATTTTACAAATTGGATTCACCACCTAGACGCACTTATGTGGTAAATTAGTGTCGTAGCTTACAAATTCGGATTATACGCGCCTGAGGAAAAAAGAACGAAAAAACAGACGTTTACAGCCCAGCACACGTCTGTTCGGGCACCGCGGCCGGCGCCGGAGAGCTTCAAAGCTTCGTGTCTGGGACTGACCCGCAGCGCGAAAGCAAGAGAGCCCCCAGTACTGTACGTCACTGGCAGCGCGGCGTAGAGCAACGCCGCTCCATCCACGGAGCCCCGATGACAATTTAGGCCTAGCGACGAGTACGGGAGACAGCACACACGGCTACAGCCGCTGAGTACGGCACCGAACGAGTTCACTTGTTTTCCAGTCGCTAGTTTTTAGGTATACAAGCGACGAGTACGGCATAGTGCATGCACAGCGGCGGCCGCCGTGTGCGGCACCGAACGAGTTGACGGGTTTCCCAGTCGCTAGATTTTGGTTATACGCACTAACTCTTGCTACATATGCTGGATAACTACCACGTATAAAGAATTAAAACAAAATCAGCTTACCATCTATCTTTAGACGGCTAGCGCAACAGAGGTAGGTGCCGCTTGGCCTGCGTACTCGTTGAACGAGAACGATGTTGACGTCACGTCCACGATTTCCAGTGTTGCCGGGGCCTCGAGCGGCTAGTTCCGGTTTTGTCGGCCGCGCCCAAAACAGAACTTTGAGGCGTCGATAACTTTAAAACTACGTACGATAACAAGAAAAAAATTACACCTTGCAATTCAGGGACGCTGGCTGCGCTAAAAACAGTCATAATCCCAAAATCGAAACTATGGACCGGAGTTGCCCTTTAACACAAGTAAAAAAACAAAAAAAAACAAGAAACACGCCTTGAGCTTTCAAAATGTCGCGAGTGTCCGGAGAAATCGCGGAGAGGAAAAGGGACTATTTTCTGTCTTGCAGCCTCTTGTGTAGGCCAAGAAAACTACGCGCATGACGTGAACTGGTTGAAAGTGTATTGAGTTAGCAAGCTCAGTAAGTGTCTGCTCAATTTGAGGCTAATTGTTTTTTTTTTTTATGTTTTCGTGAAAACGTGAACAGACGCGCCAAAAGCCTGATATTCTCGACTTTTATAACGCAAAGTTTTAGAGGCGCCATCTACCCGAAGCGAAGAAAAGCGCTCCCGCCCCACTCCCCATAGCCACAGTGACATGAAACTGAACGTCTCCGGGTGCCCCCCTCGAAGCCCGCAAACCGGAAAACAGTACGTAGTTGAGTGGCGCATCAAACTTAAATCTGTTCCAACTTTATTTAAACGAAAACTAATGCACTTATTAAAAAAATCGTTTACTGATCTTTCTTGTACAACGCCTCCCAGCGACTAGGGGAGCAGTGGTGAGCTGCTTTCCGTGACTCCTTTGCACTATGAAGCGGCAGTTCTCGAGTAATTCGAGGTCTTGACCCACAATGGATCTCTTGACTCGTGTCTACCGAGTCAAGAGATCCAAAGCGTCAAAAGATCCACTATTGGACCTTCTGACTCGTTGGACCTTTTGACTCGTTGGACCTCCTGACTCGCCGTGGATCTTTTGACTCGTTGGATCTCTTGGCTCGTTGGACCTCTTGACCCACATTGGATCTTTTGACTCGTGTCTGGCGAGTCAAAAGATCCAACGAGTCAAAAGATCCATTATTGGACCTTTTGACTCGTTGGATCTTTTGACTCGTTGGATCTCTTGACCAGAAGCGTGGCCAGTGGCTGGCAATGGTCCTTTGGCCCGTGTCCAGACAGTGGCCAGCCATTGGCCGATGACTGGCCTTTCTCTGGCCATTGGCGAATGGCCACTGGCCATCAGCCATTGGCCAAGCATTGGCCGGTGAATGGCCACTCTTTGGCCATTGGGCAAAAGACCATCGCCAGCCAAAATTCGTGCTGCTTGCCCGCTAAATTTAGCGGCGAAATTTTCGCTAAATGTCCCGCTAAAGTTAGCGGTAAAATTACCCCACTAAAAATAGTGGGAAAATTTTCGCTAAATTTAGCGGGAAATTCAGCGAAACTTTTTTGCTAAATGGGAGGGAAGCAGGAGGAAAGGTTACGGAGGGGCACAGCTTCCCCTCCGTACCCTCCCCTCCTCTTCCTCAAGAGCTGCGCTCTAATTTCGCATTATAAAGAATTATAAACGTCCTTCCTTTTTTTTTCGTTTTCGTAAAATTATCTTTAAGCAGCCGTGCAACGATATTTGATAGTACTAAAATATTAAGGTCGGCTAGTTGATCCAGCATACTAAACATTTATGGCAAATTTCTAGGCAATTGTGTTGCATACGTGAAACGTTGTAGTATGTAGCATCACAAACGTTCAGGGACACCCTGAGTTTCCAGACGCCTACCATTCACGGCGCTCTTCATCATAGTTTCATGCGAAGTTATCGAATTTACAATTTTGGTCCTCGCCGTGTTGTTCTCTACTAGCAGCAATGAAAAGGTGATGTCAGCGGAATGCAGGGGTTCACTCTCTGGACTCTAGAATTTCTTACCCAACTGATTACAAGCAGTTTCATGGTGTCAGTTGAATGCTTTGGAAGCTCGCTCCAGCACCCGATCAGAATCACTAAACAAACGCTTGGCATATAGTCATCTTTTAGACTGCCCGCTCGGCCTGCAAGCCTGCCCTTCACCTGACGTCATGGCACTGAAGGCGCGGTTATATTTGAATGTTGATTTTGGCATAATTTTCATTTGCCGATTTCACAAAAACTATTTCCAATTTCGCGGTGCTAAATAGTATACCGGAAAGGGTAAAGGCCGGTGGTTCTAAAAATATCGTTAGTTGGGGTAGCTAAAAATGTCGGCGGAGTACCCCTTTAAACCCGTCTCTGACATCCAACCCCCACAATAGCCAATGCACTATCGTTAAATAGTTCACTGATTACGTTTTATTAGGGAGTTTTCGTAGATCGTTTCCGCTGTCCCGCAAAGGGTCTCCGCAACCAGCTACGCTAGCCGGAACTATACAGTCAAGGCCATCGGCGCGACGGCGCACTAGCGGTTGCTTCGTTGCGGAGGGCTTAGCGGAGGGGGAAACGCGGTCTACGAAAACTCCCTATTAATACGTACACGATATGCGAAATGTGGAGCGCCATCTAGTAGCCTGTAGAGAACTACGCCCCAAACACGAACAGGGTTCACATTTTTGTCTACTTTTCATTTGTTACTTTACATGCAGCTCTTGACAGAAGCAATCGGTGACAATGCGACGAAACATGCGGACGTTATGGCACGGCGTGAATTTATTTACAACTGTAGAACTGGGCCCTAATCTTTTCAAAGTTTTACCAAACTTGTTTCTGATGTTTCTTTTCTTTTTTTTTCGTTCACGCTGTAGCGTTAGTTTGCGTTTTTCTCGATGCAAATGTATGCGGACGATACCAGGGCTGTGAAGCGAGGCAAAAAGATGACAGTTCTAATAATACACGCCGCCAACCATGATTGAAGATGCGTGTGGTTAACAGTGAACACCAACAGCTGAAAACACCAGAGTCCTAAATTTGAAGGTCATATATATTTAAAAAAAAAAAGTTACTTTGGACAGCCAGAAAACAATTTCATTGCTTAGCAGCGATTCCTATGCACTTGATCTGGCATCGGTAAACGAGGTTTGTAAAACACCTCTAGAACTAAACAGGAGGGTTTGTTGATAAAATGTTCTTGAATATTTAAATCGCGGTTACATAGAATAGAAAACACTACAGACACAGACGACGTGTCTGCTCAACTCTTTTTGGTCGAGCGCCACATTCGATTATAACACTTGCTTACGTTCATCACAGTGGTTAGGACTTCGGTGTCGGCGGCGACAATAAGTTACGCTGCGGACGTCGACTGAAGCAACATAAACGAAGCTAACTGTTGTTGTTGTTGTTGTTGTTTTGCAGTTGAGGTTGAAGTTTTGGTCAGTGCAAAGGAAGTTGGGAGTAAATTTGGGAAAGTCAACGTAATTATTCTGCCAGGGTTGAACAAATCTTAACCAGCGCGACATCCGTGCTTGAGGTCGATGCTTTCTGAAATCAATTTAAACTCTTTGCAGCGCCTGAAAAAGATTGCCTAGGGTATTAGCCCCGAGAATTTCGCGTGGCGCCCCCTTACGGCGAACCGGGGTGTCATCACGGCGAAGACAGAATTTTTCCCCGACTTGCCCCGCTCGCCCTGTGGAGGCTGTGATGATGTTAGCTGTCGGCGCGCTCGTTTCTATTGAATTTTTTTTTGCCGTGTTGTTCTTAGGAAGTGTAAATTTTTATATGTGGCTTTATTGAGGTATGACCTGTAGCTGCAGGCGAAAGTTCAACCAGCATTTCATGCATGGTTGACAGGGCAGGCAACGCATGAATCACAGCTGGAATATGGAAATAAAGAAATATGGCCACATTTGCAGGAGCATCACTATAGATTTACATCTCACACATTAAATGCTGCTGATGGTATGAATGAATTGGCAGGTTATGTATACTGTTTCTTTTCTTTTTTGTATATCTGTTTTTAAACAAGATCGCCGAAGCAGAAAAGCTGCATGCTTCTCGGGAAACACGTTAAATACAGTCTGGGCTTTGGAGAGAGAATAACTAGTGAGACAGCCCAAGTACAGGAGCAAAGTAAAGAAAGAGGGAACATTTATTTATATATCTAGCTCGTATTTGACCTTTGCTGGATTCGGATAGTATTTCAATGGACTGCACTGGTGGTATCGGTGGACTTGTTTATATCATCCTTCGAGTAATGTACAACAAACGTAAGCGAAGGTGTTTAGCGCTTTATTACTCCCTTAGGCAATAAAATTGAGATTTTAGCTAAATCAAATTCTCCGGAAGCTAAAATACCAGAAGCTTTTCTCACGCAAACTGTCACTCTTCAGAGGTTCCACATTTTCTGCTACTAGTGCTGCATCTACCACTGGACAGACGTTCGAATGCTTGCTGTTCCACCTGTTTTCCTCTGTTGTCAGAAAGTCCAGCTGTAAGGAGTTCGGGGGCTGAGGAAGCTTTTGGGGACCTGCAGCAGTGTCTTTTTTAATTATAAATGACAATTCAAGCTAAAGGGTGTATTTTCCGAATACCTAAGGCTGGAATAAAGAAAGAATGCCAGGAAAAAGTATAAACATTCCAAATTACGGTACTATTGCTGGGCATATTTTGGGAAGTTCAATACATATCATACAGGCAACGGGGGGCAACTCGGCCGTTTTTCCTGCTACCATACAAACTAATTTGCAGTAATTGTGCATCTTCTAAAAAATATGCCTGCATACGTATATGAACTATATAATTAATTCACGAAGAGGCTGCCTTTATGTAAGACAACCCTGTTCCACGAGCACTTCAAAAGCCTTCGGACCCAGGGCCTTTAAAACATCTGCGAACCAGCGCATGCAGAGTGGCACGCGCAGAGTCGGGGTCGCGAGCTAATTTGCCGACCGCCTAAGGCCTTTGTTATAAATGCCATTTCAAATGACTGCAAAGTGGAATTAATGTTGTCCTAAATCATGATAATGCAAGGAACAGAACTCGAGCGTCTGAAACACTTACACCACCACTTCACGGACCCCTCGCACAGTGGCGTACCAACTTGTTTTTGAGTGGGGGAACAAACCAGACTCCCCCCCCCCCAGGGCCGGGGGCGGTGCACTTGGTATCCAAAAGTCAAAGAAAGAATAAAAACACTTAGGAACAAAGACGAACAGCACAGTTATTTCAACTAGCAACACACATTTGGTGATGTCTCCTTCGATACCTACTATCTCCCTCCTAACTTTTGAAACTAAGTTACGGAAAAAAATAATATATTTATATACGCCTGGAAAAAAGACAAAATCCCCAAATACACTAGAAGATAAAGACAAAATAAGAAAGAAAAAAAGGAAACACCATTGACAAAATCAGATAGAGGGCCCTTTGACAAATTCAGCTCTGGCTTCAGGTAGTTCATCTCAACTCTGGGCAGCCCAAGAGAAGGAGCAGCGATGTTCTGTTCGTCACCGGCTATCCTGTATGCTTCAATAATCTCTCGGCCGAGTTTGTTCTTGTGTCTTCCAATTATGCTGGTGTCCTGGAACCGGGCTTCACAGTTCTTGCAGAGGCGTTGATGAACAATTATTGGATTAAAAGAGTCGCTTGAAGCACGGGAAACCTCGAGGACGTGCTCTCGTAGGCGGGTGTTCAGGCAACGCCCTGGCTGACCAATGTATCGGTCACCGCATGAAAAAGGACAGGGAACGGTCTGATTGGCATGTTTGATGGAACATCCTTTGGGGGCTTCGTTGTTGTTCACTCATCTGCAAAGTTGTTTTAGCTGCAACTTGCACGAGAAGACAATTGAAGTGTTGAAGCGCGCTGCAATTCCCTGCAGTCTGTGTGCAGAGTTGTGCACATATGGTATGGAGATAACATGTGAAGTCTTACTACGTGGAGCACGGGGCCTTTGGGTGGCTAAAATTAACTGAACAAGAAGAGTGCTCAGAACACCTTGCGGATAACCAGCTTTGAGGAGACGTTCTTGTTGTTTTGCAATGCTTAAGCTTAAAAATGAGAACATGATTTGACGCGAGACTATGAAAGGAGAGACCGAATGATTCCATGTTTTACCGACTACAGACTCATGCAGATTTCAAGGAAGGAGGTGTCACAACAGTTACGCCTAATGGAGGCGATCCTCCCACAACAGATGAACATCATCTTTGGTCCAGCTTATGAAACCGACCCATCTTTCCGGTTCCTCCAAAAAGCTGCGTCCAATCTTCTCGAATCTTCATGGAAGAAAGTTGTCACAGGTGTGACCAGTTCTCACCATAAGACCCTTGAAACGAAATTTGAGCCTCCGGTTGTTCTTTGTGACCATCAACTCAGCCCTGGCACCTTGGATCTCCTTTCCAAATGTCCCAAGTTTTCTCCGAACATTCCAACTACAAGGGTCGACCAACTAACTTCAGTCCATTCTGTTGCGACTCAAGTTCCATAACAAGACCGGCAAGCATTTCTCGATGCTAGAGTCCGATCCGCCTGGGCCCATCCTCCCCCACCTACGGGCAAAGTTCCAATCCGGGCTACAGTCGAAGAATTGCAAACATGTCACCTGAAACCACTGGAATCAAATAAAACCGGCGTTTTTGTCATCTTAGATTAAAGGAGCTGTGCAACAGTTATAGTGGTTTGCTTAAATAATTTGAGAGTTGGTGTCTCGACCTTTCTGAGTAAAGAACAAAAAACCGCTTTTGCCTGCATGTCCTAGTTTTTATTTTAAAAACGGACAAAGATTGAGGTTTTCGGCGCCTCTCAACTCCTTCACTAACTTCCGAGTCACGTGCGCTGTGACGTCAATGGGGAAGGCGCGGGGTTCCGGTGAAGCTCTCTCTTTAGAGCCACCAGTAAGCAGCGAGAACTCATCCGCTCGCGACCGCGTGACCACGTGCTGGCGGGCGCAGCGCGAACAATATGGTGAAAGGAGGAAAGTCTCATCCGGGTCCGGCCATACCCGTCCGGCTCTGTCCCCCTCCCCCTCCGGCTTCTGGCGGCTGTTCCGCTGCTGACGGTTGTGTGGACCTAGGATAGATGGCGCCACTGAAACTCCGTATAATAAAAGTTTTGTCGATGATACCAGGTTTTTGACGCATTTCTATTTATGTTGGAACGACAAGATTTATAGAAAAGTTACCTTTTATCGAGCATGTATTCGCAGAACTTGCTTTCTACAAGATTCCCCATTGACGTCATGCCGCGTGTTTCTCATGGCCGCCGCTCGCGGCTGCAGGTTGAGGAATATTCTAATTTTTGCTTCGCGATTACTCTGCGGAATCGCAATATTTCGAAAGAAGGAGGTGTGTTTTCTGTCCTTCGTGACAAGGTGAACAATGTCAAAAGTAGAAAACGCCAATTCTTTCAACGTTAAAATCGTTGCACAGCTCCTTTAAGGTTCCTACAGACAGAAGGTGAGCCAGGCATTAAAAAATAATTTAGATACTCTTAAGACTAGGCCTTCAGGCTCTCTCCGCTCAAAGGCAAAGCAACTTTGTTGCTCCCTTAATCTCCCGGCTCTTAAAGCTGCCATTGGAGCTCCTTCTAAGCAATGTCTAACTGTGGTTTTCACGGCAAAAACCCATAAAGAAGGAGTTCCCCTAAGAAGCATCATTTCAGAAAAGGGATGCTGGCAAAAGCCTCTTGCTCTTTTTCTGCAAAAGCACCTCTCATCGATCAGTCTCAACCAACCTTGCCGAGTTGCCAACTCCACAGAACTAGTATCTCGTCTTCATGACCTCAATTTTACTCCCAAGGCCTATATCATGTTTTCGTTAGACATTGAGGAATTATGTTACCGATTAGATCCCGCATTTCTAATGGATTCTGTATCAAGTGCCATCCACGAACATGGCCCATGCGACTTTTAAAACTCATCTGGGGTATCTGAACGGGGTTTCCTAGACCTTTTGGCCCTATATCTACAATCAACACTTGTCGAACATGGGAAGGAAATTCTCAGGCAAAAGAAAGGTGTTTCCATAAGCTCCTCTCTCGCCCCGGTACTCATCGAAATCTTTCTTCTGTATGTGGACCGGGAGATCAAAGCTCGCCTTGAAGAGTTGACTTTCTTCTTCCATGTGTTTCGTTACGTGGATGATTATTTAGACATTCACGGGATCTCAGTTTCATCTGAATCTGTAGTTCAAGCCTTTACTTCTTCATCTTCAGGCCTGAATTTCACAAGGGAAGACAGCTCAGGCAATGGTCTCCAGTATCTCGATCTTCGTCTCCATCTTCTTCCGACCGGCATTTGTTCGGCCTTCCAACAACGATCTCGGAAACCCATTCTTCCATTTTGCAGTTCCCATCCTAAACTGGTAAAACATGGAATCATTCGGTCTCTCCTTTCATCTTCTCGCGCCAAATCATGTTCTCACTTTTTAAGCATTGCAAAACAACAAGAACGTCTCCTCAAAGCTGGTTATCCCCAAAGTCTTCTGAGCACTTATCTTGTTCAGATAATTTTAGCCACCCAAGGGCCCCGTGCTCCACATAGCACGGCTTCACATGTTATCTCCATACCATATGTGCACAATTCTGCGCACAGACTGAAGGGAATTGCAGCGCGCTTCAACACTTCAATTGTCTTCTCGTGCAGGTTGCGCCTAAAACAACTTTGCAACGAGTGAACAACAACGAAGCCCCCAAATGATGTTCCATCAAACATGCCAATCAGACCGTTCCCTGTGAAGAGGGAGTGGTATACTCCATCCCTTTTTCATGCGGTGACCGATACATTGGTCAGACAGGGCGTTGCCTGAACACCCGCCTACGAGAGCACGTCCTCGAGGTTTCCCGTGCTTCAAACGACTCTTTTAATCCAAGAGTTGTTCATCAACGCCTCTACAAGAACTGTGAAGCCCGGTTCCAGGACACCAGCATAAATGGAAGACACAAGAACAAGCTCGGCCGAGAGAATATTGAAGCATACAGGATAGCCGGTGACGAACACAACATCGCTGCTCCTTCTCTTGGGTTGTCGAGAGTTGAGATTAACTATAGACCTTTCCAATGTTTACAAATCCACAGCCCAGCGTGCGATCTCCACAGCTCAGCACGCGCGTGTGCGTCGCTCCGGAAAACGAGCAAAGCACGCGCCATACGCACGAACACTGGAAATGGCACCGGCCATACGCTCTTTCTTGGAAAGGTCTATACTCTGTTTCACCTTATGATGTACCGCAGCAAAGGCTACAAGCGCGAGCTCCTTGCTCTAGGATACATCTCGGCGGCACAAGCTCTCGTGCACCAAGGGCAGTTCCCAACGCTGTGAGCTCGCGCTTCCAGCCTTCTCTGCGGTACAACATAAGGTGAAACGGAGTATACCTGAAGCCAGAGCTGAATTGGTCAAAAGGCCCTCTATCTGATTTTGTCAATGATGTTTCCTTTTTCTTTCTTATTTTCTTTGTCTTTATCTTGTAGTGTATTTGGGGATTTTGTCGTTTTTCCGGGCGTATATAAATATATTAATTGTTTCCGTAACTTCCTCATTAGTTTCAAAAGTTAGGAGGGAGATTGTACATATTGAAGGAGACATCAGTAAATGTGTGTTGCTAGTTAAAAGAACTGTGCTGTCTGTCCTTGTCCCTAAGTGTTTTTATTCTTTCTTTGACTCTTGTACTTTCACCAACCCGCTCTTTGTTCTTTGACTTGGCATCCCTGGGGCGCCCACCGGCCATTGTTTGGCCTGCCCAGTGGCGGCTTTTTCTGGGGGGGGCAAAACACGTGCCTTGACCCCCCCCCCCCACTCTGAGAACTGGGGGGGCAAGCGCCCCCCTTGCCCCCCCCCCCCCCCCCCCCCCAGTTGGTACGCCCATGCCCTCGCAAGACTGCCTTGATCGTGGACGGACGAAGAGGTTCATCGGAGGAATTGCCTCCGCCGATACCTTTCGGGATTTGTAACCCAATTATAAAGGTAAAAGTGACAAGCAGGCTTATAAAATGTGCGGAAGCACGTCAATATCGGTCTAACCCAGCGTCTTGTACACCGGGTAAACGAGGTCCCGCTCCTCGAGGTACTTGAGGCACACAAAAGCCAAACCAGGAAACCAAGGCAGGGAAGCGAGCCGGATGCGAGATCGCGAAGCAGAGTCCTTCCCCTGACGTCACGATACACCTCACCTAATCAGGGCGCGGCGACCGCAGCGACGCTTGTGTCCGCTTTCGGGTTTAATAGTTCTCTTTCAAGAACTTGGAGCTTTCCACCAATTAACACTTTCGCGAGTAACAGCTAAAAAAAAAACAACAACTAACCTTGAGTCACATGTATTGGCGTGGAGCAGTCTACCGCTAGGCAGAACGACTTCATGCGTCTTCGCATCGAAAAAAAAATTAAAAGATTCCTCAGAGAAAAAAGGCATGAGGCTTGGGGAGGGAGGAGGGGGGGGGGGGGGGGGGCGCGCCTTTGCCCCCCCCCTTCCTGTCTCCCCCTCGTTTCAGAGCCGAGGTGCTAATTGAAAAGTTGTAGAGCGCATTGACAAACTCCCAATTAAGGTGTTTCATGATACGCTTTGCGTGCTTCTTTTTATTAGCCTAAAAAAAATGAAAGACATTTACAAGTCCTTGTAACGCCGAATTAGAGCGCAGCTCTTGAGAAGGAGAAGGGAAGGGTATTGAAGGGAGGGTATACCCCTCCTTCCTCCTCCTCACCTCCTCATCCTCCCTGCTACTCCTCTTCTCCCTCCTCTTCCTCCTCCTCCTCGTCTTTCTCCTCCCCTTTTTCTCCTCCTTCACCTCCTCCTCCCCTCACCCTCCAAGCTCCTCCCCTCCTCATCCTCCTCCCTTTCTCCCTCCCTCCTCTCCCCCTCCTCCCCTCCACCTCGTCCTCCTCCTCCCCTCCTCCTCGTCCTCCTCCCAGCGCGTTGCATCATGGGAAATGTCCCATAACGTGACGTCACGAGTGACGTCACGAGGGTCCCGCGCGGTGCATTATGGGACATTTCCCATAATCCACCCAATCACATTAATCTGGTCTCCGGCTCATGAGGGGGTCGGTGGTAACGAGGCGGCCCACGCCGCGGCCCGAGATGCGACTCGCCGGGCCGGGACATGCGGGGCGGTCGGCGTAGCCGTTCCGATTGCTGACGAGCCGAAGGATCTCCCATGGCATAAGGAACCACTTCGTGGTTTCCATGACATTACACAACACTACCGATTACAGCGCCAGATATACCCACCACCACATAAGTCACTCAACAGACGCCAACAAGTATTATGGCGCCAACTTCAGACGAATACGCTTCCTAACCCCGATCGGGACCTATACAAGGCCCGATGCACCAAGTGCTACGATCCAGCAAAAGACGCCGACGAACAGCACAAGGCCACGATCGAACATATATTCTGGTCCTGCCCGGCCGATCCCCCACCATCTTCCCTCACACGACACTTGACACAAGGAGACACTCAGTGGACGACCCTGCTGCTCAGCTCCGACTGCGATATCCAACTCGCTGCGGTCACAAGAGCCGAGTTAGTCGCCGCCCGGCCCAGTCCGTCCGGCCACTTTACAGGGGAGGCACCACGCCGGCCGTAGGAGAAGGAACCCAATTGCGTTCTGGATCTTATTGGGCTTTTATAAAGTTTATTCTCTCTCTCTCTCTCTGCCATTTAGCGAAAGAGCGGCGTCGTTGTGCCCGAAATATGGCCATAAAAATACGTCATCAAACACGCGCCGCCCAATCGTATGCTCTAAGACGACGCCGTCCTTGAGGTCACCCTGACGTCGTCCTCTAGGCGTCGTCCTTGAAATCGTCCTCTAGGCGTCGTTCTCGATGTCGTTTTTGAGGTCGTCCTAGAAGTCCGCCGTCCTCTAGGCGTCACTCTCGACGTTGTTTTAGGGGTCGTCCTAGTCGTCGTCCTTGAGGTCGTCCTCGGCGTCATCCTAGACGCCGTCCTCGACGTCGTCCTAGAGGTCGCCCTAGAGGTCGCCCTAGAGGTCGCCCTATACGTCGTCCTAAACTTTAATACGTTTGGAAACATTACTCGAAAACATTTCTCCCGCGGGTCTATAATACGTTTGCCTTCCTCAACGCAAGAAGTCTTGAGTCTTCCTGTCCTTTTTTATTTTATTAAAAACAATAAATTTACATGGGCAGCAGCTGCCGCCACAGCAGTGGCGGCAGCGCACCGAACTGCAAGACTTATCGCGACTGCTATCGTTGCAGGCCTCGTCATACAGGAAGCACGGGCCGTTCATCGACGCCAAAAAAGTGCAGCGATCACCACTGCAAGTGCTCTCGTCGACAGGCTGCGGTTGGTCCACGTCGCAAGACTGCGTCACCAGCCGCCGAAGTGAAAAAGAACTGCTTCCCCCTTGTGCGGCTCACAGCAGTGGCGGCAGCGCACCGAACTGCAAGACTTATCGCGACTGCTATCGTTGCAGGCCTCGTCATACAGGGAGCACGGGCCGTTCATCGACGCCAAAAAAGTGCAGCGATCACCACTGCAAGTGCTCTCGTCGACAGGCTGCGGTTGGTCCACGTCGCAAGACTGCGTCACCAGCCGCCGAAGTGAAAAAGAACTGCTTCCCCCTTGTGCGGCTCACAGCAGTGGCGGCAGCGCACCGAACTGCAAGACTTATCGCGACTGCTATCGTTGCAGGCCTCGTCATACAGGGAGCACGGGCCGTTCATCGACGCCAAAAAAGTGCAGCGATCACCACTGCAAGTGCTCTCGTCGACAGGCTGCGGTTGGTCCACGTCGCAAGACTGCGTCACCAGCCGCCGAAGTGAAAAAGAACTGCTTCCCCCTTGTGCGGCTCACAGCAGTGGCGGCAGCGCACCGAACTGCAAGACTTATCGCGACTGCTATCGTTGCAGGCCTCGTCATACAGGGAGCACGGGCCGTTCATCGACGCCAAAAAAGTGCAGCGATCACCACTGCAAGTGCTCTCGTCGACAGGCTGCGGTTGGTCCACGTCGCAAGACTGCGTCACCAGCCGCCGAAGTGAAAAAGAACTGCTTCCCCCTTGTGCGGCTCACAGCAGTGGCGGCAGCGCACCGAACTGCAAGACTTATCGCGACTGCTATCGTTGCAGGCCTCGTCATACAGGGAGCACGGGCCGTTCATCGACGCCAAAAAAGTGCAGCGATCACCACTGCAAGTGCTCTCGTCGACAGGCTGCGGTTGGTCCACGTCGCAAGACTGCGTCACCAGCCGCCGAAGTGAAAAAGAACTGCTTCCCCCTTGTGCGGCTCACAGCAGTGGCGGCAGCGCACCGAACTGCAAGACTTATCGCGACTGCTATCGTTGCAGGCCTCGTCATACAGGAAGCACGGGCCGTTCATCGACGCCAAAAAAGTGCAGCGATCACCACTGCAAGTGCTCTCGTCGACAGGCTGCGGTTGGTCCACGTCGCAAGACTGCGTCACCAGCCGCCGAAGTGAAAAAGAACTGCTTCCCCCTTGTGCGGCTCACAGCAGTGGCGGCAGCGCACCGAACTGCAAGACTTATCGCGACTGCTATCGTTGCAGGTTGGTTAAAATTTTTATTACGTTCATACCTTGTTGGTGCATGCCGCTGCTGCCGCTGCTGACACCGTCTACTTTCAATAGCTGAACTATGGTTGATGTTTGTCCAAAGTGTAATAGAGAAGTGTCGGATATTGATTCAGGGTTAACATGCTTGGAGTGTGGATATGCCTATCACCTAAGTCCCTGCTCCGGCATCTCCGAAGCGACTTTTAAGGCAAAAGGCAGTGCCTTGCGTAAGACATGGCGGTGCCCAACGTGCAAAGTTGTAAAATCCCGGGGTGAAAGTCAGGGTGCTAAGGAGGAAAGCGAACTGAACTTAGCTGTCATGTTGGCCACCATCAACGGAAAACTAGATAGCTTAATGAGCCTAAAGGAAACCGTGAGTGGCATAGAAAAATCTATGCAGGTAATGTCGGACAAGTACGACGAAGTGCTCAAGGACCTTGCTGAGCAGAAAAGAGAGACAAAACATCTGAAGAAACGAGTAGAAACTCTGGAACAAACCGACTCCGGCGGGGAAATAAAAAGGCTTAGACAGGAAGTGAATGAACTGGAACGGCGAAGCCGAAAACAAAATCTAGAAATTCACGGAATTCCTAAGACTGACAACGAGGATTTGCTTGCCAAAGTGAATGAGGTTGCAAAAAAACTTGAAGTGCCTGACTTGGATCTCAACGAAGTGGCCGCTATTCATCGCTTATCATCCCGAGCAGATAAAATACCAGGCATCATTGTTCGCTTCGCTCATCAGACAATCAGAGATGAATGGCTCAGTAAACGGCAGGTTTTAAGGAAATCAAAAGACGATGCTTACATTCAAGAAAATCTCACCAAACAAGACCGAGCCCTTCTTTGGGAGGCAAAAGAATGGGCCAAAGCAACGAATTATCGGTACGTCTGGTACAAAAACGGCCACGTCCTTGTGCGCAAGAAGGATCGCGAGCAAGTGCACGTGATCAGGTCTGTGGATGACTTAGAGAAGCTGGTGTGATGCCTCATGTGACACGCACTCAGTTTTAAGATCTTAGTTGTTGTTTTTTTTTCCTTTTAAATGGATGGCACAGATAGTTTATTGAACAAACGGAACTTTATGTCCAGTGATTATTTTCTTCCTTCGAATGTGAAAATTTTTTTAGGAAACGAGTATATCGATTCTCTTAAATGCTTTCATCTGAACGCTCGATCGGCGCGAAATAAAACAGACGAGCTTGAATTATTTCTTGATCAGTTCGAATTTTCGTTTGATATAATTATGCTTTCAGAGACGTGGTTCACGGATAATACTAACGTTTTAAACTTACCAATGTACAACAGTTACTTTTTAAACCGCACAGAATGTCGTGGCGGGGGCGTTGCCCTAATAGTAAAGGCTGACATTTCCTGTGAGATGCTATCTGATTATTGCTGCGTTCACAAAGACTACGAGATGCTGTCTGTACTGATAGGAGAGATCATTATAGCTGTCTGTTATCGCCCGCCAAGTGGGAACTTGTCTTCCTTTTTTGCTTACTTAGAGTCTTTTCTCGAGTTCGCGAATGAAAATAAATACAACGTAATCTTGGGAGGCGATTTTAATGTTAATATGCTACTTGATACGACATGTAAATTACAATTTGATGCGTTAATTAAATCAAACGGATGTGAAAATATGATAAATACTGCTACAAGAATTGCAACCGAATCATCGACATTATTAGATTTATTTATTACAAGCTACGATACATCATATATCAAATCTGGCGTAGTGATAGCTGATATAAGTGATCACTTGGGTATATTTTTGTGTATAAAAAAACATAAAAATATAAACATAAAATATAATGATCAGTTAGCTATACAGTTTCAGGATATAACGCCTGATAACATGAACGAATTTAGACAAAAAATATCTTGTCTGGATTGGGGCGATGTCCTTCATGAAACGAACGCAGATAAAGCATATGATTTGTTCTTGAACAAATTTAAAAAACTATATGAAAGCTGCTTTCCGTATAAAAAATTAAGCACTCATAGAAAATGTCGTAAACCATGGATTACAAAACAATTGCTCACAAAAATTCGTACTAAAAATGCGTTATATCAAAAATTTGTAAAAACGAAATCAATGGAACAACTAACAGCATTTAAACGTTATCGAAACCAATTAAACAAAGAACTCCAAAATGCTAAGAAAATTTATTTTTGTGACTTTTTTCTTTCTTGTAATAACAGAGTCGACGTTGTGTGGAAAAAACTAAACTCTGTATTGGGTCGTTCGTGCGCCACGAAACAAGTTTTAAAGATCAGCCAGAATGGTCAAGAGCTGTCGGGACAAGCATTGTCAAATGCGTTTAATGACTATTATGTAAGTCTAGTTAAAGAACGTCCCGAGTCGGATGCTTGCAAATATATCAATGCTCGAAATAATCAATCCATGTTTCTTATGCCTGTTACGGCTTCAGAGGTAATATCTATCTTTAATGTACTAAAAAATAGCCAAAGTTGCGACTCGAATGGATTGCAGATCAAACCAGTTAAATACGTAATTGATCTTATTTCTCTTCCCTTAGCACACATATTCAATCTCTGTTTCATAAACGGTGTGTTTCCTTGTCAAATGCAACTAGCGAAGGTAACAGTTTTATATAAAAAAGGAAATAAAAACGAACTGGGCAATTATCGACCTGTTTCAATTCTTTCTGTTTTCTCTAAGGGTTTAGAAAAAGTAATACTACTTCGAATGACAACATTTGCTGCTAATCATGACTTAATTAGCTCGTCGCAGTTTGGTTTTCGAAAACATCGATCCACAGAACTGGCTCTCCTTGCGCAAAAAGAACATATACTTAGAAATTTTGAAAAAAGGAAACTTACTCTTGGCTTATTTGTAGACTTTACTAAAGCGTTCGACTACCTAGATCATAATTTGCTACTAAAGAAGTTAGATATGTATGGATTTCGTGGTCATGTATCAAAACTTTTACGTTCATATTTATCTTCCCGCAGGCAGTATGTTCATATAAACGGCCACTCATCTGAAATAAAACCGATTGAATCGGGGGTTCCCCAGGGAAGCATTCTCGGGCCTTTCTTATTCAATATATATATAAATGATATCGTAAATATTAGTCACTCAACTCATTTTTTTATTTATGCAGATGATGCAAGCTTATTGTTTGATGGTGATGATGCGTCGGAGCTTATTGATAACGCGAACGAAACACTAGAAAAGCTTAATAGATGGAGTAGACATAATGCATTAAAAATAAACGCCGTTAAGACAAAGGCAGTTATATTCCGACCTAAGAATAAACGTATTAATATTACCAAGGATATTTTTATCGATTCTTCTCAAATAGAAATTGTTCCCGCGTTTAAAACTTTGGGCGTTATTTTTCAAGAAAACTTGTCATGGGACGACCATATTAATCATATAATATCAAAATTATCTAGCATCGTCGGTATTTTATATCGCCATAAACACATTCTACCACTTAGAACAAAGTTAATATTATATAATTCATTATTTTTTTCCCATTTAAATTATGGTCAACTCATATGGGGCACTACTACCTATACCAACCTCCACAAAATCTTTATGTTACAAAAAAAGATATTAAGAAGTATCTCTAATGTGCCACTAGAGCATCCGACTGACGATCTTTTTAGTAAAATTGGTGTGATGAAAATTTTTGATTTATATAAATATCGTTTATGTGCAAGGTATAAAATAGAAACAAGTTTATCCCAATATCACCTTAAAAACCTAGCGAAGCTAACAGATAAAATTTATAGATACCCAACACGGATTAAAGAACCTTGGGAAGTACCCTTTTTTAGAACGAAACTACGGCCACCAAAGTTTAAAATATACTTTGCCGACTACACTTAACCAGCTCAGTAGGCAAGGCATTGAGCTTAGCAATATATCGGTGAGCATCTTACGGGAAATGTTTCTTTCAAATGTTTATTTTGAGCCTAATTGTTCGCAATAAGCGCTAAAATCTCTTGAATCGATGTTTTCTTTCGCGTTTATTTCAGTGATGCTTTAACGTTCTGTGTATGTTTTCACTATTGTGTAAATTGTATCAATATGCTACTTATCTTGTATAGTGTTAGTTATTTTTTTTGTAATGTTTCTCAAACATGTAGTACACATGTCATGTTTTATTTCTGTATAATTTCTTTTGTGCCTGCATCGCGACTGCTGATATAGGTGGCTCGGGGCTCGTCAAGCTGTTTTTACAGCTTTTTTCCCGTGTCACCTTTTCAACATTTTTTGTTGGAAAAAATAAAGGTACTATTATTATTATTATAAGTTACAAACCAATCAAAACATATTTATGGTACTAGTTGTGATCACAGTGATATTGGTGTGGCTTAAATTACGATTTTAAATTATTTGAATTTTTGTTCTCCACCCTGAACTCAATTAATTTTTGGTGATTAATTTTAATATATCAATGTTTCATTAATTTTTAGAGAAAAAGTGCAGTGGTTGCACCTTCTAGGAGCCGGGAAGGTTTCTCGTCGGAAACCAGCGTGCACTGTGATTGATAGCTGTAAAATGTATTACCTGGGATATATAAGAAGGATGGAGACATAAAAAACTTCTTATATATGTTGAGATATATGAAAAGCTAGATGTCCTTCTTAGGTCTGCCCCAGCCCTCATACAACGTCACCCTCAATGTATCGGCTCGATGAACCAAAGTTCCGTCCGTGCGCGCTTCCGCCGCCACAGCTTCGCGTGCGAAAAGGCGCCGCAGGCTGCTGAACGCTAGTTAGTGTCGAACGCCAGCTCCTCCGCTAGTGGCGCTACACGCGTTTTGGAGTGTTCTTGCATTGACGTCACATCAGCCGCCATTGCTCCGTACCCGTGCCTTCTGCAGCTTCGCACCATCAAACTTGTTCTTATCGGCAAGGATTACCGAGAGCAGATTCGTTGGTGCAAAATATCTGCTGCATAAGGCTAAAGCACAGGAGCATGATACGGAGCAATGGTGGCTGGTACGATGCGTTTCTCCCCTCAAAGTGTAAACCTTTGTTTTGTGGATTGGATGTGATGTTTTTCAGTGCACCACTAAAAAGACCTAGGGCTGTTTGTGCGGCCCTCAAAATGAAGCAAATACAAATAAAAAGTCGGTCACGTGACGTGAAAATTCATCCTGCATGCGACTATTTAAACCGCCGGCAGGGATGCCTGCATTTGCCAACAAACTAGTCCAGGGTCGCTAAACTCGTCAAACACAAAGCTGGGCACGAAGTTCGCGGAGCGTGCTGATTGGACTCTCACGACGTTGGCGTCACGCGGGACGAGATGTCAATCATCCAAGCTCTCTCGGTGCTCAAATTCCAGCGAGAATGTTAGGCACAAAGTTGTAGCGAGCTTCATCGGAGCGCGCCAGCAACACCGTGGGGCCAGGCGATTGAACGGCTGCACTGATGACGTCGCGCCTGCGTGTCCCTACATCCCTACGCCACGATATAGTCAATGAAACGTAGATTGTACCTAGGCGGGCTGTAAATACCCTGAACTTTGTCGTCGCAAGATCGTCGTTTGTGGAAGTTATTGCTGACGACAAAGTGACGTTTCACAACTTTGGGAAGGAGTTATTTGAGGCCAAAATCTTCGCTTCGGAATCGAGGCGAAGATTAAACTTTGTGATATTGTGGAGCCGTGCGCGGTGTATGTGGTTTTAGAGCTCATCTTCCGCCACTGTCAACAACGCCACCGGGGTCACCCACAGGCGTTGGTAATGTCTGAAAAATGAGGGGGCGACGGGGAATGGCGAGAAAAAGCCGGGGAAAGGGAAAAAGAAAAGGCATGACCAACACAAACACACACACAAATAGGGGTCAGAAAGGGCCGTAGAAATCGTTCGGGAAAGAGAGAGAGAGAGAAGGGGGGTGGGGTGATAGTAGTGAATTTGTAGAGTGCAACTCTTATGCGCCCCTTTCGAGCTTGAGCGGCGTCGCCGTCGGTGTAACCGCGCGCGCGTTGCATTATGCGACGTTTTTTCACTAAATTTAGCGGGGAAATTGACGTCACGTGATTTTAACACCAATTAGATTTCCCCGCTAAATGAGAAAGGAGCAGGATAGGAGGAGGGGGGTGGAGAGGCATACCCTCCCCTCCGTGCCCTCCCCTCCTCCTCCTCAAGAGCTGCGCTTTAATTCGACAGCATAGAGAACTGTAAACGTCTGTCATTTTATTTCTATTATAACTCTCTGAAATGTTATAGTCCAGGGCTGGGGCGATATCCCCCCCCCCCCCCCTTACACCCTTATGCCCTTTGCGCCCCTTTTTTCGACGCCATTTCGGGGGGGGGGGGGGTGAATCGCCCCCCTCCCCGTTCTTCTGTTTCTACGACCCTGCTTAGAGGCGTTCCAACTGAGCGATGACGAAAAACAGCACAGCGTGCAATTTTCTAAATTATGGTTCTAGAGATTCTGGAATTAAAACGGGGCGCGTTCCAAAAACGTACGAGCGGCCATGACAGACATTCAATCGAGAGGCTCGTGCCAGTGCTCGTTGTGTTCAGGCGCGTTCAGTGACGTCCTTTTATAGTTCATAACTTTGACGTCAGGGTCAGGATGATCAGTTCTGAACGACAAATTCAATGGTGCGTGTTGGAGTCGGCGGTGAAAAGTTTGGTTGTGTACGATGAAAGCTTGGTGTCCTCGCGTTCTCGAAACATCACCGTCAATATTGACCAAACTGACATTACTCTTATTTCAGTTGATCAACGCAGAATTAATCCCAGTTTGGCGAATCTTTGAAAGTCTATCATAAAATGATTTTATCTCCCGCTGATGGGGGACAACTGCCCGGAAGCAAAATATGTCCAAAGGTGGACAATGCTACTCGGCTG
Organism: Ixodes persulcatus; assembly: GCA_013358835.2. NCBI lineage: Eukaryota > Metazoa > Arthropoda > Arachnida > Ixodida > Ixodidae > Ixodes > Ixodes persulcatus. The sequence continues at coordinate 99,718 of JABSTQ010009472.1, read as the reverse complement.
GTTGTGACCTAGCCACGTCGGGCTATCAAATGAGATAAATAAAAGGGACGACAGGGACGTTTTTTAGTAAATTCTGCTTTATCGGCGGAAATAAAAAGGATATCAGACTATTAACTTTGACGGTTTTGATTTTAGAATGCAATTACCCAAGCCTCCGCTGTGCTTTTTAGAGACCATCAAGGTCGCAGCTGATAATCTTCATCGTGACATTATACGTATACGAACCACGTTCGTCTCCGCGTGCTTTCTCGTGCTGCTCTAGCTCGGCGCCTAGGGAGTAGTAGGGATTTTTCGCCCTTTCAATGAAAGACGTCACGAAGATATGCGGATCTGCGGGTTTGTGAGAAAAGAAAACTTCGCTGCAATCTTTCGGCTCCTCCCCCCGCTATGTCATAACACGAAGAAAGTTGTGTCTGACGAGTTTAGCGACCCAGGTGGTGCGTTCCAGTGCAACGAACAATTTCTCTTCAGGCCGACGCAGAACTCTGGGACCCTCGGCCGAGCCTGGCCCTGGTGATCGTGATGTGCCTGGCCGGAGCAGCACTGTCCAGGCGACTCCCGGACATCCGACACCAGCTCCTACCAAACGACGAGTTCGGTGTCGGAGGCCACCGGACACCGTCCTCCGACGGAGCGCAGTTCGCAGAGCCGACGGGGCATCAGCAGCAGCTACAGCTGCAGTCGCGAGGCCGGCCGAGCTCCGAGACAGCGCGAAGATCTTTTTTGGACACAGCGAATCTACCGTGGGTGCATCCGAGGGGCGTACAACACCAAGAAAGAACTGGATCAATCTGAATCTTTTTTTTTTTAATGTATAAGGAAGACACCCACGGCAGCCCAACTCCCGTGAACATCGTTAAATAGGACTGTTTAATTATGACACTGTGTGCGCTTACACTGACTTTTAAGTAATGCGAAAAGAATGCCTCGTTATTGCCGCAAAGCGAGTTTTTTTTTTTTTTTTTTTTTGAGAAGCTATTTATGCCAAAGGATTCTGATAGATTTGGAGATGCGAAATTGCTCCACTACTGGAGCTTTAAATGTGCATTGACAACTCAAAATGCATTTTTGTTTCTTTGTACCAATAACCGAAACGGCTGGAAATGATCTCTAGAAATCACCTTCAACATTGAAAGGTTTGAAACCATATTAGCGCAGGGAAAAAATAAATTAAGAAACCCCAATGAAAAGATGGGGAGATATGATACCCAGGTTCTGATCTCGAAGTGAATGGCAGGAAGAGAAGGAACGACACAGTATCTCGATAGTAACAAGTGACGTTTTCTAGCATTGACAGTTCAAGGTACTTTTCAGAGTTCCACAGCTGGTGCTCCACTCTGCTATTACATTTGGGTTATACACCGCAGCGAAACTTACTTACCTCTGTCAGGACTGGACTTGGCAGCAGCCGTGCTCAAGAGATTTCAAAGATATGGCTGTTATACTTGAAGATAACTTTGTTTGGCGATGCGGTCGAAGGTATTGAACGCTTGCACGAACTGTGTATGTGCTCCCCTCTTGTCAAAAATGCCACAGAAAGTTGTCCCACGGGTGTAGCTGTCCTTATTTGTGCGTTCATTCACGCTTGCAAAGGGCTTTATAAACATCTGCAAACTGCAATTTCTGGCTAAATTGTTCATCTATAGCTGAGAGAGAAGTTGCCCCTTGAGGCAGACTAACTTTAAAGCCCTGCAAAGACTTTTTGACTGGTTTTTAATTTGCACCTAACCTCAGCGCACTGAACGTAGTAACTTAATTAAACTTTTCTTTTCTCGAATTTCGCCTTATTTTAAAAGTTATAGGCAGATTAAAATTACAAAAACAAGCGAAAAATAGCCTCCTTCGTGACGTCCTTGGTTGCTTGAGTGGCCGTCAACTAGAGGAGGGGTAGTGAGCTCGGCCAGCGTTCACGGCTGCCGCACTCCGTGTCGACGGCTCGAGAGGGCGCCACTAAAGCATGTTCTGGCTATGCTGTATGAAGCGGGCAGCCAGGGCGGCTCGCATTGCATTTGCTGCGCGATTAAACACTAATTCGGCATGACACTTCATTGGCCACAAACGACAGCAAACACGGGGTAAAGATCAGTTCAGAACGGGAGCCACTTCGCGCTGCCATACCTACAAAAGGCCAAACCGCAAGCCAAAGCTGCTCGCCGAAGGCCTTGGGAAAGCTCGGAACCGGTCGGATCCTCTAGTCCGTACGACCGCAGCGCCGCCGCGTACATCCGGGACCTTTCTACGCTCGCCGCGCGTTGGTGCCTGATCTCACTACACCTTTCTAGTATGCGCCGCCTTTTCCACCGCTTGGTGGTGGGTATGTCGATGGGTCATTTCTTGTTTCCGTACTTTCTAAACTGCATTTGTTTTTGTTTTTCTGATCTAAAACAGTGAACATAAACTACTTTTATCAATAGAAGGAAGACCAAGTGCCCCAGCTAAAGAACTCTGAATCTTATAGTGATGTAAAGGCTGAACTCCATGGAACGAATTATGTGACGAATATCTGGCGAACGCCGCCCGACGGCACGCTCACTTTGCGCGCGACGTAGCAGCCACTGTGTTGATTTCACGCGCAGAGCAAAAGCCGCCGGGCAAAATTTGTCGGTTATTCGCAGCATATTCGTCTCATGGAGTTCAGCCTTTAGGAAGGTTGTTCTTCCCGACCTCGATGGACCACTTTGAAGTTGCCGTCGAGGACCGGGGGATCGTGGATGAAGCTAGTTGGTGGAGGGCAGGATGCGTCGGTGGTGATGCAGAGGCGACCGACAACTCGTAGTGTTAACAAGAACGACAAAACTTTACTTAAGAAAAATTAATAAAACAGTTACATAAAAGACAAGTTCGAACAGATCCCTTGCTGTATAAACACGGCTTACAGACTGCAGGGGACGCCTCGGCGTCAGATGGTCCTACCGGGCACGGTAAGGACGGCGACTACCTTGTAGCTGCAAAGACGAACACGCTGTCGCTCATGACAGGTAACGCGGCGCACCGCGGGAGCTGAACGTAAGTGGGGTCGCTCACGAGCCCGTTCCAAAACTCAGATTTCCCAGTCCGGCTAGGGTCTAAAACAGCGCGCTCGAACCCGTCCAGGCCAATCAGGGTTCGACCCTGGTCCCATTGGCTAGAGGAACCAAACTACAACGCCTACACGCAACGCACTTTCGACCAATCGGGTGAGTGAGAGGTCATTGCTCCGAGAGTGAACCATAAGCCAAGCCTTGATTCTCAGAACCCAAGGATAAAATACGACTTATGGCTTTCCTAGCTGCCACAGAAGATACACATTCGCGAACGGCGAGAACCACCGAGACATGTCGGCGTTGGCAACAAGTAAAAAGAAAGACACGCCAGGCATATGCAAATAAATAGGCAGCGCCTGGTCCCCGGGCGTCACGGAAGAGTTCCGAGAGACGACTCCGAGAGCTCTGAAGCACTTTGTCTCCCAGCAAACGACCTGGCGACTGGCGACGTGTTAATGTCTCGTCCGTGGGTTCCCCGGCGAACCTTTACGTCTGGCCCCGCGTCTCAAGGTCAAGGGGTAGACGCACGCGGCGCTGAGACAGCAGCCTCTCGTGGGCAAGTTAAAGGGGCCCTCCAACAGTATTTGAGCGTCTACTTTTTTTTTTTTTTGCGGTTTCTCCACGCTAGTGGTCCCGGAAACCCAGTAGACAACGAAAGAGTTTAAAAATATTAGCGCATCATATTTTAAATTGACAACTCGGAAACACCTCCTCCGACGGTGGCGCCGCGAGGTGCCGAATGCGCGCGCATAACGGCGCTCCCTTTCACTATACGTCACATTCACTGGGTTTCGTGATTGGCGAGAGCCGTCCCAGAAATTTTGAAGCGGAATAAAGTATATCACACGTTAACCGTCATTATTTCTCTAAAAATCGTTTTTATAGAGCTAATAAAGAAGTAAAGTTCAAAAAGGGCGAAAACAACGCCTCGTCGTTCATGCGCACCTCCCAGCGGCGGAGTACCTCCTACTCGCCGAGGTGGCTCCGGTGGCGGAGTTGCGGGAGACGAGCCTTCCGCGGCTGTTGAAGCGGACTGAGGCAGAGACACGTCGCGGCGCTTGCGTGGTGTGTCCTCGTACGGCGCGACGCCCAGCTCCACACTCCTTTTTAAGAATTCGGCGCTCAAAATCCGATAAGCCCGGTAAATTCATCGATGATGGCAACCCGATTCCAAAGCTACGATGGTTGCAGCGAGGCCTAATGGCCGACCGGGCCGACGGGCTATCAACCAAACTCGCGTCCAATTGGCCAACCGCTTTGCTCCAATCGCTAAACTGTTTCATTTTACGTCATGAAGCGCAATGTTTTGCTTATTTAAAGTTGTTTTCTGCAATATTTAATTTGCTAATAACTCACAAAATATTGCGAATTTCTGTAATATTTTTTTCCCTCGGTGTTCCTGCTTTCATGGAGCTCCGTTTCAGCGCGAACTTCAAACCAGTCAAAAAATTGTTGGTGGGCCCCTTAAGTGTTTTCACGTGGGTTCGAAAACCGGGGTTCCGCATGAAATGCAACGAAGAGGGCGACATGCCCGCGGCCATTTCCCCGATACCGGGAAAAGCTCATAAACATGCAGAATTCCAACTTGTAACAGCACGGGACCCCTTGAAACGCGACTCTCGACTCCCAAAGCCCCTCCCGGATGGATGGATGGATGAATATGGCTGAGCCCTTTGGATCGGGCGGTAGCTTACGCCACCTAGCCATTTTGTCTTACCATTTAAAGGGGTAGGGAAACGAAATTCCAGCGCTCCTTTTCTAGCTTGAATGTGCTGCATGTTGCACCCTAACCTCAAAAACACCAGTCTTCCGTTGAAAGGCACAAGAAAACTAATTTTAAAGCTAAATAAACGATCTTTCAATGTGCACCTGGTGGATGCATGCGGAGCCTATTTGAGAGGTGATCTAGCAACGTTGGGGAACTTGCTACGTAGTCGTGACGTAGGAGATTCCTTCGGAGCAGCGCCGCTCTTTGGCATTTCAACATTTTCCTTCTTAGCTTTCCTCCTCAACTCACAAATCGCGCATTGAACCAAACAGTCCAAGAAGACGGAAAGGAGGGACTCCCCTCTTTCTCGGACCCTCGTTTGTGCACCCGGATACAGCCATTCTCCCCCTAGAAGATTAGCCAGTCGCTCAAACCTCGGACAAAAGTTGCTTTCCCCACCCCGTTCAGCCCTAAGCTGACAGTGCTGTGGAAGCTACGTGCTCCTTGGGCCAGCCACACGCTCGTCACCCCACGGGAACTTCGAACGGCTCGGTTGTAACGCGTTGACGCTATCGGCACCACCACAACGCTGACAACGCCACCAAGGGCAAAGCTCATAACACCGCTAGCATTGCTACGTCACGAATGCGGGGAATCTTTTCTTTCTGTTTTTGTTTGCGCCGGATTTCCCATGGCGCATCGCGCTCTCCGTTCGCTTCTCTTCGAGCGCTTGCTCGAGTGCACCGTTTGGAACGAAAAATATAACCAGTCGTTCAAAATATAAACGGGCGATTATCATTTACGGTTATTATCCGTCATGCTTGACTCATTTCCGAACGAAATTTGAATATTTAAATTTTTGTTTCCGTACCCCTTTAAGCTTAGAATATTTAAATGTGAAAACCATATTCACTCCGCACTGAAAAGAAAGTGAGGCTATAAAACCCTCTTGCCATCAGTTAATAAGAAAATACCTAGTTTTCTCTCGCTTTCTGCCACCATTGACTTAATCTTTGCTTGGTAATCTCTACTGTCTTGAAATCCCCTTTTCCTTCACTGTCTCTAAAACCCAATGACTTTATTAAATCTATAGCCGCGTTTACATGAATGCGACTTAGTCGCATCGAATCCAATTGTCGCATTCAATGCGGTCATGTAAACGACATAATGCGCAAAGAAAGCGCATCGCATTGAAGTCGCTAGACAGGGGTGGATCGAGATGGCGAGTGCGCATTCATTCAGCCCATGTAAACGGAGGTCGCATCGCATTTTGGAACGGGGAGGATTATGGGAAGGCGCTCGCTGCGGGAGCGAGTGAACAGCTGAGAACATGGCGGCGGTCAACCTCGCCGGCGGCGCGGAGAGCGGTCCCGTATGGTCGCCCGCAATTTTTTCCCGAGAACAAACGCGAGCTTTTATTGCCATCATAAGTAAGCGGAATATAGCGGAGCTGCTCGGTGAGGGCGGCCCCCGTCCAAGCCTTGCGAAGTACGACTTGCGCGTCCGAAGGGGTCCCAAAGGCTTCGGCGCAAGCACGAACGACACCGAGAGCTCCGAGCACTGTAGAGCACTGCATGGTAGCGCAGAACGAGCAGCTCCTACCTCGGTGCCGTTCCTGACTGCGCAGGAGCCTTTCGGACTCGGGGTCCGGTTGGTCCGGTCGCGATCGGCGAGGTCTGGCGCGGCGAAGCGCGGAGGCTTCCTCAAAGCGTGCACACACACGTCGCCTCCGGTCCAGAGTGACCCGGCGGCCCGGCCTGGAGCCCTAAACGCTTGGGTTTTGATGTTTCTTCCGTCTCGTAACTTCTTCCACAGCACCGAAAACAGCGGGCACGTCTGTTGACGCGTTCACTGAACGCGTCAACAGACCTCCACGTGCGATGCACCGGAAAACGTGGTGCGGCTGTTGACGGAACTGCATAACTTCGAGCTTTGACACGGCGTGGCGCCACCTTCTGCTGCGCATTCATGTAAACGTTGCCGCGTCGGCTTCGTTCCAAGAACGAGTGGAGTCGATGCGCTGAAGTCGCTTTCATGTAAACGAGGCTTATGCTGTCTTCTTTGTAGGCATAGCGTGAAGCCCTTTACAGTAGAGTATCAAGTGCCCAGCCGTCCCGTCCTCCTCTCCACAAACAGCGCACACTGTATCCATCCCCTGGTACTTCGCTCTGTATGTTCTGATTCGCAAAAAACCTGTCCTTGCCTCAAACAACAATGAGCTTCCCCTAGAATTGTCATAAATTCTTTCTTTGGCAATAACTGCTTTGTTTAATCTATAGCTTTCTAGAGCCGTCTTTGTCTGCATTCCCTCTAGCCACCGATCTCTTTCTGTGGCTTCCGTAACTCCACTATACGCCTCGCAAGTGGGCCCATTTTCGTCTTCTGCGCATGAGAAAGGAAGTAGCGGTGACGTCAGAACGCCGAGCCCTGATTGGCTGACCGCGACCCCCCTATCTGAGCGTCGTCTGCTCCTTTGCAACGTTGTCTGCTCGCAACGTCGTCTGCGTCTGTCTTACCTTTCCTGCGACTTTCGGAAGTGCGGGTCTTTACGAGCGAGCTCGACTTCGTCTTTCAGAGAGGGCAGACGAAATAAATCGAGCGGTACGTTGTTTTTAACAACTAGCAGACGCGCATCAAGTAGAGAAGTCAAAGGACTCACTGGCGAGGTGTCCCGAGGCGCCGAGGTTTGTTTGCTAAAAACCGAGAGTGAGGGTGGTTAGTGTCCGCAAGTTCCCTCCCAAATACTTTTTCCCTCCTTTCGTGTGCGGCGAGACTTCTCACTCTTTAACGGCGTCGGCGGGTCGGCGCAGTTAACATCGTCTGCTTTACGTCTGCTAGTCAAAGCGATGGCTGCTTTACCTTTCCTGCGTCTGTCGGAGATTCACCGCTTTTTCACCAGCGAGAGTCACCGCTCGGAAAACAAGGAGATGACAAGAGGAAGAGATTGAAGGGTTCACAAGGGTCGCGCGGGCATATTCCATTCAGCACGCCAGCCGGTCGTGGGCAGACGGTCTTGGCCAAGGACCGTCGGAGCACCGCTGTGCCTGCTAGGCCTATCTGCCGAGCTCGCTTACTCGGGGTCGGTGGAATCGTGGCCGTTGGAGCATTTCCCGGGTGTTTGTGGATCCAGCGTTCTTGTTCGTCGTGGTTTATTTCAAGTACTTTTTCACTTTTTTTCTTGCTGCTTGTAGTCGGGACGCGTGAGAAGAGCACGTATGAAAATAAACGTCCGTTGATCGTCGCGACCAAGTAACTGAGCGACGCTGTCGGCCATGCTGAGTTGATCGTCGTAGGATTCCGTCGTAACCTGCGCAAAACTTACGATAATTTCGTTTCGTGAATACGAATTTGTTCTCACGTTTTGTCTTACACACTCTTTTGGCATAAGATGGTTTTGTGAATATGGCCTCTGCACTTCCGAAAGTCGCAGGAAAGGTAAGACAGACGCAGACGACGTTGCAAAGGAGCAGACGACGCTCAGATAGGGGGGCCGTGATCAGCCAATCAGGGCACGGCGTTCTGACGTCACCGGTACCCCCTGCGCGAGAAGCAGACGAACTTGCCCTCCGCATAGCGCAACATCCGAGGAGGATCGGAGGACGAGTGGTCTAGCGCACACTAGAGTTCCTGTATAGGCTCCCTACGGGAGCCAGAGTTGCGCGTTCACGCATGGCATGCGGATCCAGCTCCTCACGTGACTGAATTCGGCGAATAGCAGCGCCGCGCGTTCGAGGCGCGCGGTGGGCTCAAAAGCCTGGGAACGTACGCCGGGGCTCGTGCAACGTCTACTTTGCTGCACGACACTTGATACGGCTCCTCACGTGATCGGATCTCGGCGAATAGCGGCGAGGGCGGCACGCGGCATGTGGAATCAAACGCGCAACTCTGGCTCCCGTAGGGAGCCTATACAGGAACTCTAGCGCACACCAGCTCGGAGCACGTGGAGCGAAAGCTCGCAATGCATAACCCAGGGATCCTGGGTTCATTACCCACTTCTGCCGGTTTCGATCTGGATGAGCATCGTACCGGCGTGCGATCGTGTATCACTACTGCGTGGTGCACGTTAAAGGCCCCAGGCTCGCGGTTGTACCACACTGGCTAATTTGCTCACCTACAGCTGAGACACCAGACACCCACTGAGGCAGACTAACTTCCGGCTGTATAAACATACAGAACAATTTGCAACATCCGACAACTGTGCTTGAGGTCAATGCTATCTGAAACCAATTTAAACTCTTAGCAACGCCTGAAAAATATTGCCTAGGGCACGGTTTCCTTTTGAACACAAAGCTTTCCACACAAAAAAGCTCTAACAAAATCAAAACTAATTTTCAGTCGTATGTATTGGCATGGAGCAGTCTACCGCTAAACAGCATTTCATGCGTATTCGTATTGAAAAAGTGGCAGAGCGTCCATGCCCTGGAAATGCTGAGAAACCGAAACTCAAGATACTCGACGCTACCAATTAAGATGGCCGCGTGCAGTGCTGCCAGATCACCAAGCAGTTTGGAACATTGTCTCTTCTTATATCCTGTTACAAGGGCGCCCTTTACCATAGTTAAGTCACCCCAAACTTTGTCTGCTTCACTAGTTCCCGCAGTAGTTTGTGTACGTTTACACAACTTGACCCAACAAACTACTGGATGTCCTTTGGACATCCGATAGATATCCGCTCAAGATATTCGGACGTCCCCAGGAGATCCATAGCCGTCCGACGGACGTCCCCAGGACATCCGTCAGAGTGCCAAAGGTAACAAATTTGCATGTCCGTCGGACATCCGAAATGGGATCCTTCTGCAGGAAAATTTCGGATATTCGGATGGCATGCCTGAATTCATTCTACTTTAGCCCAGATATGTTGTAAACCAGTCAAAGCACTAACCTGAGCCAATTTCTACTGGGCAGAATTTCTTCGGATATCCCGTGAACATCCGATAGAGATCCGAATCAGATATATCGAACATCCGTGGGACATCCGTATACGTCCGACGAATATCCCCAGGACATCCGACAGAGCGCCAAAGCGAACAAAATCGCACATCCGTTGGACATCCGAAATGGGATCCCTCTGCGGGCCAATTTCGGATATTCGGATGGCATGCCTGAATCCGTTCTACTCTAGCCCAGATATGTTGTAAACCAGTCAAAGCACTAATCTGAGCGAATATCTACTGGGCAGAATATTTTCGGATATCCCGGGAACATCCGATAGATATCCAATTCAGATCCATTCATTCATTCAGATTCAGTCTGCCTTAACAGGCGACTTGTCTCACAGCTGTAGATGAGCAATTTAGCCAGTGAAGTACAACCGCTAGCCTGGGGTAGAGATACACGACCGCACGCCGGTACGATGCTCATCCAGCTGGAAACAGGCAGGGGTGGGGCGTTTGCGCATGACGTCAATCCGCCATTTTGTTTTTTCAAACAAATTTAGTAATTTGAAGGATTACATCGCAACCGGTTGAGATGTCAGCGTGGTAAGACATGAGCTTCTGTGATCTAGGCACTTGAGGGGTCATGTAAATCCTCGAAACGCTCGAGTTTGGCACACGCCAGATAGCTCACAACAAAATGGTGTACGAAATTACGTCAGTGAAAACACCCTATATTCTCGGAGAGCTATTTCAGAAGAGACAAGTGCATGTGATGCGCAAGCGCACATAGCTTTGACTGCATAGCCAAAGAAAGTTGTCCAAGAGTACAGCGTGGTAACTGATTTCACGTAACTGCAGACAAGTGTAACCATTCCCACCCTTTTACACTTTAGCAGAGCGAACGCTGAAGAGGAGGCGACCTCCCCTTCAGCGCGCTTGCTCTGCTAAAATGGGAAGGGGTTGAAGGAGTTTCCTCTGAACTGTTAGCCTGTTACTGACTAGAGATAGGGTTTTAGTGGTTCTTTAACTGGATCTTGTACCTGAGATCACAGCAAAATAGAAATTGCAATGCTTTCAAATGTTTAAGCATGTTTTAATAGACAAAACTGCAAGCACAGTGACAAACCTAGAATTGCTTCCCTGATATGAACACAGCTGCGATGCAGGGGAGATGAAAAAGCGGGAGCTCTTAGCACTGGGTGGTCAAAGTGAAGACATCAACATGCAGTCGCATGCTACTCAACCAAGCACCTAGCACTGAAGTTGACTGTGCATGCAGGCAGCCACAACTGCATCAGACATGCCACACACACCCAAAGAAATGACTAAGCAAAACAGACTGCATATTTATGTGTCTCAAAATGGGCATGCTCTACGATCTTTTTTTCCAGTGGAGCCCAAAACAAAAACACAGTGAACTTTTATTGTGCAATGTTTTGTTGGAGCTGGTGTGGGCTGTTTGGGGGGGGGGGGTGTTTTGGAAAAAGCACATAGCATTCCTCTCATTCTGCTTTTGCGTGCGTGTGCGTCCGCGTTTTTCGCCGAGTTCCCATGCCCAAACTTCTGGCCCGGAATCCCTAAGCTGCACAGTACGACTTCAAGGGAGATGCAAATAAAAAATCAATATTTTACAAAACAAGTTTTTATTTTGGGTTTTATTGTCTTGGTATCATATTTAATGCAAAAAAATAATAATAAGTGCCAGCTATGATCGCCAAATCGAGATCATAACTAGTGAAGCAGACTGGTCCTCCCAGGGGTTTCCCCAGGATTCTAATCAAGGGGGGGTGTCCCAATGGCTCAAGGGGGGGGGGGGGGGGGGGCGATGCGAGGCGAGGCTAGATAAAATATAAAACTGTTTCTTTTTTAGTCCACTAGCTAAATTACAGACGTCTATTAACCAAATGCTCATACCCGTAATGTGTGTTTCCCTTTCTCTATATATACACCTGAGAGGTGGTGTTTTCTACTTAATCTAAAAAAAAAAAAAAAAAAAATTTTTTCTTTTTTAGATTCAAGGGGGGGGTGTCCAGGAAAACTAGGGGGGGGTGTATACCCCCCCCCCCCCCCCCCCCCCTAGGGGAGGTCTTGGGAAATCCCTGGGTCCTCCTAAGCCAAAATGGCATAAATTTGAGCCATTTTCTTTTGCGCGATTCTTGAAATTGTGAAGGCCAAATCACATTTATAATAAGTAAAGCTGGCCATTTCCTTTATTTAGTAGTCTTCTATAGCTTCAATTTTTAACAGAAAAATATTACCAAAATATTCTTTTCCTGACTGCAAAAGAGTATCGCTGCACATCTATGATAACATTCAAACACGTTTCCCTGTAAATTTGAAAAGTCTTCGCAGTTTGCACACAACAATCTTTTTTATATTCTCTTATACCAGAATTTGGCATATGTAGAATGTATCTATCTAGGTTTGGATATCATTTTTTTTATTTATAATACATTTAAGAAACTTTTGTTAGCCCCTTGAAAATGTAATTTTTTTCAATTTGTAGTTCTTTCAAAATAAAATGCCTCACAGATTTTTATTGTTCATTGAACTCCGTGGTTTAAAGGGAGAAAAGCAGTTTATTTCACTATGCTTTTTAAGTGTGTTCCCATGCCCCACATGGCAACACGGTTTTTCCTGCATGTGCATTGCATTCAGAAGATAAAATAACAAGCTACATAAAAGTCTAACACCAGATTTATAAAGAAAACAAACACTATAAACTGGGAATTTAATATTCTTACAATAAATAATAAAATAATGTGTTTTCCTCACACATGTCTCTTGAAACATAATTCCAATTATATTCATTACATGGCCAGATTAATAGCAAAATAAATAATACAAAAAACATAGAAGGAGCAGCACTGCAACAACATGAGTGATTCTATAGCAAGAGTAAGCTGCAAGGTGAACCTCAATGTTTTGGTGCAGTTTGAGTTTTCCCTTCACTGCTTGTAATGTAGAGGAGCACGACTAACTTGTGCCCTGGCATCAAAGTTTCCTGGGGACGCAATAGTGGGATTGATCCGTGCATGCATCTCACATACATTGTTAGAAATGCAGTAAAGGCAGGTCCAAAGGTTATGGAAGTGCATCAAAGTTTGGTTCCCTTCTTCGCACTGCCAGACCCACGAAAAAGATTGGGACACTTCGCAACTTGACTCAATTCGTTATGTAGTTGCGTGGATAAAATAAAGCTCGACCGGAAGTCTAAAAAGTACCAGTTCTTGTACAAATAAAAAAACAGTTTTCTGGAATTGACGCCAAGCACTTTCTGACCTACACTCGTAACTAATTTTGGCTGCCAAGTGCGGGGAACTTTTCATGCAGTCGTAAACATACAGCGGTACCAATTTTGACAGCTTTATGCCGAGGCAGTGCTGTCACAGGCCCAAGCTGAATCTTCGGAATGCAGAGCGGATACAGTTGTCTATCCACGACTGTTGAGCAAGCACTCTGTTGTCAAAACCTTATATATGCATACAAAAATATATAAAATTCCCTAAGGTAGCGCAAACAGTGGTTCAAATCGAATAGCGCAGTGCCGTCCCCAGCTCCAGCACTGTTAGGAGAACCGGTTGTCGTAGCTTCACGCTGCATTGCGAAGGCTATAAACTATGCAGCACTATTTGATTTGAACCACAATTTGCACACCCCTGAAATTCCCCCTTTAGTTTAAAAATATGACTAAGGCTGTAAAAATCAATGAGAGACTCAAACAATCCATAATGATATTTTCTACATTTCACTCGCAAAAAAAAAAAAAAAAAAGAAACATGCTACAAACTCCCCTACCCCCCTTCGATGAGCCAAACGTGAAAATAAAAAGTTGATTAAAATCTAAAATCCCGTGCACCCAATATGTCCTCCTCCCCAATCGTCGAAAGGACATCGACGTCGTCAATTAGAGCTCGGCCTGGGCGAGGCTCTCCTCGTGCTTCTCGAAGGAGAGCAGGGAGTACTGGTCGCGTAGCCATTGGTCCCGCAGCCACTGGTGCATCAGGGGGTCCCGCACGGGCCCCGCCTCCTTTGTCGGCGACTTCTCGGGAGCCACGCTGCTCAGGGAGAAGTCGGCCCCGATGAGCGTCGGCGGCTCCACATTCACCAGTTGAGTCTCCTGCGGGTTTTCAACACCGACGGCCTGAATCTCAGAACCCTACGAACAGCGCGATTGCTCAAAACCCGAGAATAACATTTTTTGTCCGAGTTGCGCCCCCTATAAAGGGCGGTATTCGCGAAAAAGTTGGCATGTAAGTTGCGTCGTGGAGTAAGTTACACCTCTTTGTAAGGTCGGCGCAACGAAACTGCGTCGATAAGCCCGCATGTGCAGGCTTATCAATGAAGCTTAGCGTACGAAAGACATATTTCTGCTTGTACTCTCGCGGTCTGCACAGGATAAAGAAGCTGTTTGTCAAAACGTTTATATTCTGGCTAAATATTTCAAAAACCATCGAAAGGCAATAATAGAATATAGACCGATGTTGTGGAGCGTCCGGCGCACGCGTGAAGCCGCTATAACTTTAGTTCACAAAAGGCAGGGGCCCGAGTCATCTTGTGCTCTGCACGCGCAGAGCTTCGTCGGGCTTGTCGCACATCCAGAAAGACTAAAATTCCCTCGATGTATTATTGCGGCAGTGTAGTTGAACTGGCTGGCGAGATCGGTCTATTAAAGGCACCGTATAACTGCGTGTATGGGCTTGGGCTGTAGTCGTGCAAGGGTTGGAATGCCCATATTTAAACCAAAATATAATTAGAAAATATTTTAAAAATGATTTGTTCATCAGTTGTAACCCAAATTCTTTTGAGTGGTGACTGCTTCTGCAGTGTGGCACGTGCCCCGCGTCTCCGCTATTGTCCTCCGTGACGTCTCGCCGTACCTTCGCTCCTCCCATAGAACTGACGCCAGTCCTAGCAACCGCTTAGCAAAGCAAAACGCCGGGGCAATGGCACGGTCCTGTCAACCATTACCGATCCCGGGCACTTCCTGACCTACGCTCGTAGCTAATTAGACCATGCGTCCCTGCATGTGCATGCAGGGACGCATAGTATCCCGTGTACAGACCTTTATTTCAAGGTTTTCTGGTGAGAAAATTGGTGTTTGTTGTGTGACTGAAAGTTCCAACTGCAGCCGTCACAGTATTAAGTTTTTTTTTTTATAATTCTAGAAGAAAAAAAAGGAAAGAATTGTCGCCAAATGTAGTTGAATAACATCAAGTGCAACAACTGTGGACGCTCACAGAAGGCTCCAGTCTTTGTGAGGTAAGAATGCTTGTTTTGTCTTGAAACTTAGTTTTCGTCCGACAAAAACTAGCGAACTAGTTGCAACACAAAGCTCGCATGTAATGTCGTAAAGTGAATAATTGGAGCAAGAAACAGGGACGTTCCATCTGTGAAGAGTTTTCTTCTGCCTTCTTCAAACCACGAAGTGAATGAAATTATTATTTGATGCCTTTTAATAAATGTTATTTTTTGTATGAAAAAGCTAGTTTTTTTTCCTATCTTCCATTAATTTTAATGTAATGACACAATGATAAATGCTGAGAACTCAGCGCCGTTAGAAATGGCCAATCAATTGAGTTAAATCTATTAAAACGAGCAAGCTTACCATTCGCGAAGAGCCACCTGATGCTGAGTAGCTTTATGTTCATTTCGTAGCCTTCCGTCATGAAATAGATGGCTCTAACATTACCACGAACGTTAGTGCTGGCGCTGCTTTTAATTACAGCAAACTGGCACAACCTTCATTTATTTTATTTCTTTCTTTCTTTGTAACCTTCCGGCTTCCTAGATATTCGGAAAACATGATCGCCGCTTCTTTGCTGAAGAGAGTTTGGTGGAGGCACGCGGTAAGCATGCACGGCGTGGTCATCCCATATCAGGAGTAGCAATCGCTTCAATCCAGCCATTTCGTTTGACACATAGTCAAGCTTGATGCATAGTCAAGAGGAAATGCAATTAGGAAGAAACAAAACTTTGGGGAACTCTCGGACGAAAGGCTTTAGCTCACTTTCAAATCTAACAAAGAATTTTTTTCGAGAACATGGGCAACGATGGCATTCTCGTAGACATTCGCTTATCAGAACACTCCACGGAAAGCCCCTCAGCTGCAAATTAGAAGTTGTTATCGTAGCGCACCGTTAAAATAACAAGAGGCGTCAACTAGAACTGAAAATTGCGAAATTTACGCGAATGTAATTTGCGCAACGCACAGACCGTCCGGGTAGAGTATGAACAAGCTGGTGACACGGCGTCTGGAGGGAGTATAGATGAGCTAACCGGGAACTAACTTAATATGGCTCCTGAATAAACACGACAAAGCCCAAATACTGCTGGCGGATGACTTGAAACACACTAAACCGTCATACGTTGGAGGAAACCGAGCCAAGCATGCGTGCATAGGTCCCCAGAGTCAATTGGGCTCGAAGACTGTGAAATGGGCGTGGCCAGTGCGTTCGCGTGGCGTCTCAGTGACGTAGTTAACGAGCTGTCAACGAGGCCATGCCAGCTGGTCAAACTCTTCCCTGTATGCGGCTCTGACCTCTGCCACAGCCTACATTGTAAAGAGGGTTCAACCCAAACCGTTGGGAGAGTTTGCGGATTAATGGCAAACGTCTTCTGCAGATCTTGACTGCAAGCGCGCATGCGATGTGTCGTCGCCTGGTGGTGTGAGGCACCAGACTAGACGCACTGGATGTTGCGAAAGGGAGACACTAGGCTTGCTAGCGCGTTCGGCCAAGCAGCCAAGCCAATTCAGCAGTAAGGGGCGGGGCCACTGATCCGTGTTTAGGGTTTAAAGCGGGCCGTGAACTCCACCTAAATTGCGTTTAACAAAGTAAATATTGCGCAAATTGTTTTTTTTTTGGAAAAAGAAAAAAAAAAAGAAAAAAAAAGTGTTTGATTTATGTTTTCTAAAATTTTGTTTTCCATTATAGTGTTTTTTAAAAGAAACACTGACACCGCCAAAATTTCTTTTTAAATTTTGTTAGGAGATTTATTATGGTGTCAGGAGACTACCGAATGAATATTTTGCTACGGAGGCGTGCACGTCTGTAATAAAGCCAAAATAATCAATTGCTCCAAACGGAAGCATGAGCACAGAAGCTCATGGCCGCGACATGCGGGTGACGTGTGTCGAGGAGGAGGGAGAAATGTAAAGGAGAAGAGAGTTGGCCGAAAGTCGCGTAACGACACCCGGCGGTGTTTTTTAAATCGCTTCTCATCGCCGGTCTCCGCAGACAATGACAACGACGAAGTTGCATGCTCCGTTTGTCATGCGACTGCCACGCATATCCCTTTTGCTCGATGTTCCAGGCTTGAAGGTCGACTGGCCAGCACCACGAGCGATTGCAACGAGTTACCAAAGACGGCCAGCAGATGAGGAGGCACAGATAATGTTTAGATGCAAAACAGTAAGCTTCACAGTTATACCTGAATTACGCTCGCATTGGTGCTCGTCAATGTGGGTTTATTAAGATTGGGTTTTAGACCTACCTACTTTCATTCTTTTCCCTTAATCTCATATCCCTGGAAACCCAGCCTTGCATCACGTTCAGTATTGCTCTTTATAGTTATGAAATTCTCCAAAATGAAGTACACCTGCAATAGAAAAAGATTAGCACAAGTCACCAATGACCGGAGCAGCAAAAGTATGACTGGCGGTGCCATTGTTCCCGAACACGCCGATGGAGAGAGTGCCAGGCACGCTCTACGTTGCAAAGTGGGGGTGGCCAACAGAAGGCAGCCCATCCTAAAGCCCACATTTAAAAAAAATCTGAACTCTGACTTTTCGGCTGAGCAATGCGCCAATGTGTTCAAGCACAAAAACATTTTTTTTTCTCAATATTTTTTTTTTTCGCCGGCGTTCTGAGCGGCGGTATTTCCTTTATCACTCTTTTCCCCTTAACCGACAATAGACCCCTTTCGAAAGACTACCTTCTGTAGGTATAAAATATAAAAAATCATAAATGGGCTTACATGCGCAACCACGTTGGCGCATCGCTCGGCCAAAAAGTGAGGGATAAGATAGCTTTCGAAATGCGGGCTTTAGGATGGGCTGCTTTCTGCCAGCCACCCCAGCTTTGAAACATGGAACGTGCAAGTCACTCTCGCTATCTGCGCGCTCTGGAACTATAGCGTCGCGTGTCCCGATTTTGCCGCTCCGGTCCCCGGTCACTTGTGCTGATCTTTTTCCATTGCAGCTATATCTCAGCCACCATAAAATATAAGCCCCACACGTGTAAATTCATTGTCAAACCCCAGGGACGCCTCACAGAGGGAATGAACGCTGTGGCAAGAGGTTCCCCAAAAATAAGGACTTGGTTGTGATTCCATTCTTAAGAGGCGGAAACTGCCGCAGGTGTGTTGCAAGCCATCCTATTAGAAAGATTGATAAAAAGTGGCCCCTACTCACCTCAAAAGTCACCTCAGATTGCCTGGAATAAAAGAGACATAAATGATATTGTAACAAAACTTTGTGATAAGTGGGACGTCACAATTTCTGGAATAGAGAGAAAAAGGAGGTCTTTACTATACTGCTTTCACAGAACGGAAGGCAAAACCAGCTTTTTTCTACCCAACATCCAGAAAAACTTTTCTTGGTGCAACATTTAAAAAAAGTTACTGACAAGATTTAGAGGCAAAGAATTCCAACCCCACCGGCGCTAAAACTGCAATTAATGTTACACTATGCTGCATTGTGGATCAGTTTTATGGGTACCATAAAACTACAAAATTTATTTTGTTTCACCTTATACGGGGTTAGGGATATCATTATTCTGGCTACTGGAGTAAAGTTTACGTAAAGCCAGGTTATTTCAAATCGAGCCGATTGAACGATTAACAGTGGCTGGCAAAAAAACATTTCCCACAATAAAAAAAACAAACAAACAATCTTTGGGTAGGTGTTACATATTTTTTTCTCTACCAGCGATGGAAGAGGCATTAAACTTCTAACAGGCAAATAGTTGTTTTGGAGCAGACGAAAATATCTATGTTAGCAGGTCATCGCTAAGTAGTAAGTTCGTCTTTTGATATTAAAGCATATTACTTATTATCTTTTGTAATACAAGTACAAAAAAATGGTCACAGAAAGTACAAAATGGATGTGCAAGTTTATTTCAAGAAATAAGGCACATGTCCCAGTAGGTTCCGTTTCAAATAACGAGCAAGAAAAAAACTAAAATTGTTAAAAAATGAATTATCGCAACATTTCAGTCGAGATGAAGCGTCTCTCCCATTGCCCCTTTTATGGTCGTAATTTAAATAGCCTGTTAATGGCTACATAAGTGGCTACGCAGGTTACATAATTTATGTAGCCCGTCAATGGCCACAAGCGTCTGCCATGTCCATCTCCCCCTCAGCTGCATTGCCACCACCCAAACTGCGACAGGCAACGGTGTGACACTTCTGAAACGTCGCTGATCAGAAATCAAAGGACCACATTTGAGGACACTGTAAACGCACTAGTCGAAGACATGCTTCAGGCACAAAAGGTGAAACGGAGTACAGTAGTATGGCGAAATACCACTTGATCAAACTCCAGTTAAACAGACTTCCGCAAAACCCCTGCCGAAAGGGCACCAACACCACCGGAATGCGGCGACGCCAGAACTCACAGCTGCCGACGGGGAGAGTCGGAGGCAGGCTTGGGCAGGGACCGGAGTCCTGACTGAAGCTTGTCCAGCTGGTCTTCCACAGAGCTGAAGAGGTGCTCCATGCCGCCGCTGACCTGGCCCGGGCGAGGCGCTGGCACGCAAGCAGCTGCCCTTCCCTGGGACGAAACAAGGTTTTAGGGGCGAAGCTAGCCATGTCCGTCCGTCCATCCGTCCGGCCGGCATGCTCGTGCTCCTGCTCGTGAGCTCACATGCTCACGTAGGGGAAAAAAAAAAAAAAAAAAAATATGAAAAAAGTTATGAAAAAATATGTTTGCGCAGTCGACAGGATTCGAACATGTGCGGGGAGACCCCAATGGATTTCTAGTCCATCGCCTTAACCACTCGGCCACGACTGCGGGACGAGTAGGGGGCTCCGAGTTGTGGTAGTAACTCAAGAGCTGGGGATGTCATGGATGAAACGTTGCATGTAGCCGCTAAACGTCTCTAGAGGAGAGGGCGCTGCGGTCAAATGCGTATATAATCACGTTAAACTTTGCATGCATTGGCTCCACGTTT
Organism: Ixodes persulcatus; assembly: GCA_013358835.2. Classification (NCBI taxonomy): domain Eukaryota; kingdom Metazoa; phylum Arthropoda; class Arachnida; order Ixodida; family Ixodidae; genus Ixodes; species Ixodes persulcatus. The sequence goes on along the minus strand of JABSTQ010009472.1, from coordinate 79,938 downwards.
ATAGACGAGAGGGCGCTGCGGTCAAATGCCCAAATGCGTATATAACCACGTTCCATGCCACACATTCTCTTTCTGACATGGATGAAAACGAACGAAAGGCTCGGCATGCTGCGGCTCAGCGTCTACGCAGACAAGCACCACCAGAGCTTCGCCCCAATCAACATCATCCACCACGTGGAGATGCGGTCAATTTTTTGGGGGGCGAGGTTACGTCTCGAGCCAACAGAGGGCATTGGATGCCTCCAGAAAAATATTGCGAACAATTTATCTCGTAAGCACTTCATCACCCCATGGTAATGGATGCATAGCACGTCGTTCCAAATAAAGAAATTTTGTGCCCGCAAAACACTTCCAAAAAATACGCTTTGCAAAATTCGCGAAACATTGAGCCTGCAAAGACGAGTGGTTCACCGAATTCAAAGTTTCAGACAACACTTTTCCATCCACTGCAAATGATGAAACATTTTCGGGCTTAGACTTTTTGTTGCATGCAACGAAGGAGCAATAGCACTTTACGGAGCTTTTAATGAGCAGCACTTTATATAATATGCAATGCGACTTGTGGGGAAGGAATCGTGAATGTACAAAGGACTTTTCTTCTTCAGACACGCACCTCTTCATTGGGGGCATTGTGCCATTTCCTCTGAAATGTCGGCGCACGTACCGTCCGACCCGTGAGACGCCTCTGCACCTAATAGATTATCCTACTTATAGGCAGTTCCATTACTACGCAGAGAAGAGGGCAGAGGGAGAGAGGAAATGTTACTGCAACTTGCTTGCACTGCCACTTCAATGCTGCTCATACTGCTGATCTGCCTGCTCTCTCCCTCTGAGATAACAGGCAAGCAATACAGCAATACAGCAGCAATGTGTTCACATAATAGCTTTTGCTGCAACATTTTTATGCTCCCCCGATTCAAAAACCTTCGCAAATTTACCGGGTCCAGTGGGGTCGGCTCGGAATTAATGGGTAGCTTTTACGGCGACAGTTGTTCCGAGTTTTCTGCTGCTTTTTATTTTTACAGTTGGCGATGGCGTCAGCATGATGAGCCAGATTGTCTTTTCGACAAGACAGGCATAAGCGAGACATTCGTGAAAAGGAAAATGTCAACAGCAAAGGCAAGATGATTGATTGAAACACCACAGTTGGTCCGTAGCTTAGTTTTCAGAGTTTTTAGATCTTTATTTAAAAAAAACAACAACACGGAGACAGATTTGTTTTGCATGCCTTACACAGACTGGACATCCAAATTTTTTTTCTTGGCTAAAAAGACGAAACTGCCCCTTAAAAGTAAAAAAAAAAAAAGACATTCTTTTATTTACAAAATTACGATACGCTTTTAACAATCAATGCATCCCCCCCCCCCCCCCACCAAAAAAAACAAACAAAAAAAAACGTCGCTATAATTTTTTTTTTTTTTTGGACCCCTTGTGCGGAAATAGGCAAAGCCAAGGCATTCCGAGGATTTTGTCTGCTACTAGAGACTGCATGCTCACCAGGGGCGCTGCGATCAGTTTTTGCCGCGCGCGCTGCGAGAGTTTCCAGTAATGGTCGCTGAGGTGTTTGGGTAAAGCTACCACTCATGCAACAGGTGGGAGGATGGCAGTGCCAAAATGTAGACGATAACCTCTTCATCCGCTTTATCGAACCGGAGCATGATCACACAGGAGCATGGTCACGTCTCCATCGGATCGAACCCCGGCACCTCGGCCGGGATTCGAACCTGCCACTCGGGGATCCGTAGGCCGGCACTCTGCCTCCGAGCTACCGAGGTGACCAGCACCACTTTAACGAATTCGAATGTAATTAGTGCAGAGGTGTAATAAGATGAACCCATATTTGGTAAAAATATAAAAATAAATTTGCCAAGGTAAGGAAAAAAAGGCATTTTCTTTTAGGCTATGCCTAGCTTGCGTGAAAACATTGGATGACGCGGTGGGCCGCTGTGGCATTTATTCTTCGTAATGAATAGGATCAAAAGCGAGTCAACTTGATTTTCTTTTCCTCCTCTGCCGTAATGTGTGCCACAGTGGTCCATAACGCTAATTCTTCCATAGTGATTTTTTTCTCTACTCGGGCAAACTCTTACCTCAAATAATGAATTACCTACCTAGGGGAACCTTACGATCGATTACGCAACTGATTCTTGCGGTCCTTTCAAAGAGCCGTAGTGACATCAAGTGCTAAACGGGATATTTCCCAACTATAATGATTATTAGTTAAATTTTGGGCGGTGCAGAGTAACAGGTATATGCCGTTTGAAGATTGTTCATTATGACGAGACTAAATTTTTTAATGACGGTTATGTTCGTGATGATTTATTAATGATGCAATCTTCTCTGTGCACAAACAAAGTGGCCATTTTCGAAGGTGCGCCACGCATAAGGATTGGAGGGTGCAGACTCTACACTGGTAGAAAATACGACGATTGGGAAACCGAGACTTCAACGCTGTACCCACCGATTCGGCGGAGCTGCTGGTGCCCGTGGATGAAGACAGGTCCGGGGTCTCCATCTCGGCGATGGTGCTGAGCATGCGTGGCACCAGCACCTCTTGATTGGCCAGCAGGCGAGGGGGAGGGCAGGGGCGTGGCCTCCTCTCCCATTGCTCCTCCACCCACCCGTCGTCCTCCCCCTCTGAGGAGGGAGAGCCCTGCCAGTGCTCCGAGGGCTCGGAGTCGCGGCTCGCCGGAGACTCCTTCGCCGGACTGCTTCGGATGCCTGCCGATTCCGACGAAGGTGCGCGGGATGCAGTGCGCGGCCGAGTGGAGAGCGCACCGCAGTCTGGCAGCGTGTGCAATAAAAGCCTATACCCCTGTCAGACGGGCTAATTTAGTGCAGTTCAACCGAGTGCAATGCAGCTTACCGAACGTCACTGGAAATGCTTCACTGCTGCACAGAAAAAATTAGTGCCACTCGCAAATCATGGCAATAACGATGGATAGAGTACAATTAGACACGTAAATTGTTACAGCTACAGCTACCGATATTTTGATTATTTAATAAAGACACATTAGAAAACAATGTTACATTCATGAATGATGTTTATGCAAATTGGATGATTCTGATCGACTTCGTCCCACAGAGGTCTACGAGGAGGCCCGGCACTGCCTTATTAGGTTGCGATTATTCTGTTCTCTCGCACAGCTTCATGCTGAAACAAACGCAGGCTCTATCCTCCTCTGCTAAGCAAGGTATCATTGAAACGACCGACTGTCGTCGTCTTTTATCGATTCACCGCGGCATTAACCTTGGAACCGATCAGCCTAAACGGTAAGGCTAAGTTCACCCCACAATTTTTTTTGCAATGACACTCTGTCCTTTCTTTTACAAATTTCTAATTCTCTTTAGAACAAAATTTACACCACATTTTTGCATTCTGTGTTATGTTTTACAGTTGAAAAACTGTTATCGAGGCCACACACTCGATCGAGTGAAGAGAGTTCATCAAACTCACTTGAAGCCAAGTGTGTTCTTCAGGAAGAAGTTGTGTGGCACACTACAGAAATGACACTAAAGGCTAAGTGCACTTTGTTGAAGTGCACTAAATTAGCCCGTTTTACTGGAGTATTAAAGGGGCACACAAGTGCTTTTTGTAGAAGCTTGTTTTTTATGACATATTGTTTGTTGGACTTTAGTCAATAAAAATGATCAGTTCTAGATTGCAAGACGACCTAATAAACGCGCAACAATAGATATACACGGGCAATATTTTCTCTCTTGTGGGAATGGGTTGGTGGGGGGGGCATCCTTGTGTCCCAACCACCTCCATAAAATTCGACCAATAAAAATAGTTAATTGCGTAGAGATTCTGAACATTATACTATTATTGCTCTTTCTACGTGCGTTCTGCATTCGCCAATGTTTTATGTGTGTGCCTGCTTATAAATAGGCCTGTGTGGAGGTAGGTAAAAAATCTGATTGGTACACGTACCTATTCCTATAGCAAATTGCTACTTTGCCTCATCATATTTAGATGAATTTCTTATAATCCAAACTTCCGATCTTTCAAGCTAAAGTCTGTGGCTTCCTGGAGTTTGAATTAATGAGAGTCGACTACCACAATCTGCAAGCTTAGCCACTAGATCCAGATTCCCTGTGCTCCCTCCTTCTGTCTTACACGTGGTTCCAGGGGAAGCGAGAGGCGATGGAGCAGTCCCTCCCCTCGCCTGCACGATGCTCCGAGTCGCCGCGAACCAAGGAGGAGACGCCCCCCGGATCTCGGCACGAAACGGGGTGCCGCTGGCGGCCACGTTGCACGAACCCGGGTTCTCTGGGTGGCAAACAGAAGATGCGAAGTGATACGGTAAGACCTCCGAGACACGTACATGGCTCGATCCCCTCTTTCTTTTAACCCCAAAATGAGGAAAGTTGGTCAGATTTCTTTTCTTATCCACGCATTCGTCGATGGGAGCCAGATGACATGGCCACTAAACCGAGCTGTCGGTACTCGAGGAAGGCACCTTGGACTGCACTCTTCTGCCTTAGGTTATTGAAAAGGACTCATCCCCCTTCCCCCTATTACAACTGCAGGAAGGTGACTTACGTCTGGCTCAAACTCGAGCGAGAATCTGTACCGGTGAACCTCTGCCATAAGGCTTCTATGCACGGAGACATATCGTCTAGCTCGCTCAATTTCTTCCGTGCCATCCGGAGTAATCGGAGATACGAAGGAGCATCAGCTGGTACTCAGTTTTCGTGTGCTCCACCAGCTGCTGGATGTTAGGACGAGGCAATCCGCATGCATGCCTCCAGGCTGCTATGGGAAGTATATAGGTAAACCAATAAATAAATAAATATATTTTACTGTCTCGATCATGCTGATAAAGGCTGATAAGCACAGAATGTGCTATAGGTCTTCCAGGAAAGAAGAGAAGGGCATCTGAACGGCCTACCGAAGATTCGCTTTCGTTTCTGACACGCCACGAGATGGCGCTACACTTCTAAAAAGACCGCGAAGCATGCGAGCTCAGTTACGTCCGAGCTCATTCACACGCTGCACCAATTAGCTCTTTTGCATGGTCCTTACCACGGACCCTGGATAGCTGTCGGCAAAGCACTCGACTCACAACCTCGAGGTGGCGAGTTAAAATCCTGCTGGTGGACTCAAGTTTTTACGTGGTTCCCTATATGCGTAATGCTTCTCTGTGTCAGTTGCTTGTAACAACCGGCCACTACAGTCAAACAATAGACGTTTCCAGTAATCGCCTTCTGTATGCTGCCATCTTTGACTACTGGACTATGGAACATGTGCAGTAGTTCTCTTCCAAGAGAAATAACACATTGTGCGTGCTGCGTCTGCGAGCGATGCGTCTGCGAGCGACGAGTCTGCGAGCGATGCGTCTGCGAGCGACTGAGTCTGCGAGCGATGCGTCTGCGAGCGATGAGTCTGCGAGCGACGAGTCTGCGAGCGACGAGTCTGCGAGCGACGCGTCTGCGAGCGATGCGTCTGCGAGCGATGCGTCTGCGAGCGATGCGTCTGCGAGCGATGCGTCTGCGAGCTGATGCGTCTGCGAGTGATGCGTCTGCGAGTGATGCGTCTGCGAGTGATGTGTCTGTGTTGAGCTTATGCCAACGCGCATCGCAAGAACGAGAACGCGGAGAACGGACGAGCGCGCACACAGCTGGTGCAAGCTCTGGTTACGTTAAAGGTTGTTTTTGCCCTATGATGCAAGAATAACATCCGCTTTATCCGCTGGCTTCCGAGAACGTGCTCCTCGGGGGATTGGCGCTCGTGAGAACACCCAACACTTGAGGCTTGGAGCAGCCCGGAGCCAGACGCACAGGCACACCCTTCTTCCATGTATTTTCTGGCAAATATAATATTGCCTGAACTTATCTATGTTCACTTGACAACATAACGTGCAACATAACAGTGCGTGTGTCCACAGCCCAGTGACTCGGCATCTTTTGCCTGGATGGTAAGCGCTGGAAAGGTCTACAGCTAAACATTACAGAACTCCATGGAAATCGGCCTGATAAAACGCATTCCGCGTTAAAACAACACATACGCCCGTACTATCAGAGTAGAGAAATCAGAGGAGAAAGCCGCGGCAAGCTCACCGAGTTGAGACGTGTTTAGCACAAAGGGCGAGGCCGGCGAGGAAGAGCCCTCCGAGGGTGCTGCCCGCGGCTGGCACACAAGGGGCCGCCACAGCTCCTCCCGCTCCAGCCTCAGCTCCTCCAGACGCGCCTCCATGTTGAGGCCGAAAGACCTGGCGCATCCGGAACGGGGGCGGCAGCCAGTGCGGGCTCTCCTCCGAGTCGTCCGAGAGCGGCGACACTCGAGCCACCTGCCGCAACGCGTCCACCGCCGCAGGAGACTCTCCGGCTGCAAAGGACGACGCCACGGCCACCTTCTGGAACGTCGTGACGGGAGACGCTGCGACCGTGGCGGATGACGTGTCGGCAACGGCGGGCGACGAGGCGAGGAAAAGGGGCGAGCCCCAGCTTTGGCGCCGTCGCCGCCTCCTGTGGGTGACGTTGGCGAGAGAGGTGGTGTGGACCAGGAAACTGTCTGGGCTCTCGTTTTTGGCGACGCAAGCCGGCTCGCCGGTGTACGTTGTAGGAGCGTCCCCTGCGCGACGTGCATCGTCGGGCTGTAGTTTCTATGTGCAGTTGGAAAACGAACAAAACACAAACGGCAGAGCATGTGGCTTTCGACACACACTGTGCTACCTAGAGGCCGATAAAACTGCGGGTGGAGGGGGCTGCGAGGGCTGCGCCATGTTTGCACCGCTTTATTGGTTCTTTTCTACAGTAGACCCCCATTAATTTAAACTCGGGGAAGCCACGAGTTTAGTTTGAATTATCGGAAGCTTGAATTATTAGAAATTCATTTAAATATGAGGCTAGATAAAATTATGATTAGCTATATGGATGGCTACACATACAAAGCAGATATCTGATTATTTCCTCTACACAGGCCTAGGTGCTCTCGATTTATGTAAACTTCCTGCACTTATGTGCACTTAGTAAGCACACAATGGAGTATGTGAGGTGAACACCCATGTGATAAAATCCACCGTCAGAGCCTAATCGAGGTGCGGGTGTTGCCTATAAAATGTATAGAGAAGCATCCCACGAAGCACTGGCACGCACTTTCTACACCATCGGCGGTGACAGGTTGGGAATCCACTGCTGGAGGCAGAGCTACTACCATACTTGGCATCAATTACCGTATTTACTCGAATGTAACGCGAGTTTTTTTTTAAATTTCCCTCACCTAATTTGGGGGTTTGCGTTACAATCGAAACGCCTCAAAACTTGCCTTGGCGGTGTCGTGGCACAGGCTTTTTAAAATGGCTACGACAAAGCACGCAATCTTTCAATCTTATGCTGGCAACATATACACGCTGACAACAGCCAATCCAATCATATTCTTGTTTACGACTCGTTGCGCCCATGTTAGGGATAGATTACCCATGTGCCCGAGCACGACCGAGTCCCCGAGTTTCGCGGGCTGCTGCGTCGTGCTTCCGCGACTGGACTGGAGCATATGGCAACGCGACGAGCTCAGTACGACGCCCGCTTTAAAAGAAGTGTAATTTTGATGGCTGAGGAAATCGGAAACAATGCCGCGGCTCGACGGTTAGATGTGACAGAACAACTATCCGTGGGTGGAGGCTCCAGCGTGAAGCGCTTTTCAAGTGTGAGCCCGGCCGAAAAGGCTTCCACAGACCTCGTTGTGGCCGTCACCGATGGTGAAAGCGATGAGTAAACTCATTTTACTTTTAGAAACTGCAGGTGTTGGCCACGATGTGCAACAATCAAAGGTACTTTTTCCCCCTCACTTTACTCGCGTTACATTCGTGTTCTTTTTTTCTTTCTTTTGGCGCTGTCAAAAGTCATCCTTGCGTTACAATCGTGGTCGCGTTACATTAGAGTAAATACGGTACTTTGTAGTACGTCGTCAAGGCTAATGCAGCCTCCACACCGCAGCAGCCCCGTAGAGAGAGCATGTGGCTTTGTCTGGAATCTCATTTGCACCCGCTCTCGCGCAAAAGGGATTTGCTGAAGTACTGCAGAAGTTACGGTAGCCTCAACAACATAGCACGAAATAGTTTATGCCGAGCAAAGGTGCATAACCTGCCGCAGACCATAGCTCTTACAGTCACGGAAGGAAATCAAACGGACCCATAAAATACTCAAACACGCGGACTCTGAAAGCGCTGTACCAGAGCCCACAGCTGCTCAAGTAATCTACGGTGCTGTCTTGGGATCCGACTATCGTAACATAGTGCCTGTGCAAATTTGGGCAAGAATCTGGAAAAATGGGAGGCAAGCATTCTCCAAGATTCCACAGTTTGAGTAACCCTACTTTAGGGTGAAGATGCTATGGTGGAAAGAAGACTGCGGCAATGACGCTGCCAATTCCTCACCCTGTGCAGGTGGCGACGATGGCAGTGGCACCGCTGCAACCATCTTGGGCAGTTGTGGCGGTCGTGACCACACCCTGTCAGCACCCACCTCAACGTCAGTTGCCAACGGTTGGCGGTCCGCGGAGGATCCATCTGGCCATGCGCAAGAAACAGATCTCAGTCTATCTACTCCATTCATTTGGCAGCTAGAAGGCCGTGCTTTGGCAGTATTAAGTTACGTGTCCTAGCTCCATTCACGCCACACTGAGACACCTTTTATTCTGACAAGTTAATTGAAAAATCTCCGATACAATGAATTCAGATTTTTTGCAATAGCCTCGTTCGGGAGAATTGTTTTCCACTCTTTATTTTATCTTTACACACTGGAATGTGTGTACTAATACGATTTATTATGACTAAGGCTCTCTGGTATACTACTTATGTGTTTCATGTCTCTCCATGTTGGATTTATTTTTTATTTTGTGGAAATGACTTCTGCTGTGCACCAGTGTAAAGCCTTTACGGCAGGGGTGCACAGCATGCAGCTCACGGGCACTTTCTGTGCGGCCCGCGGACATGACACTGAGATATGCTCAAGACGGCAACCAGTGTGACGATGCCAGATGTTGAAAACCTGCCTGCCAGTTATGCCAGTGCCAAACCTGCGTAGTTCCCAATAAACATTTTTTTGGCCCGCGTCATCTTTGTGAGTTGAGCAGCCCTGCTTTATGGTGTTTTTCGGGACATAACAAAGATAAACATAAACTGCTGTGGCCATTTTTGATACTCAAGGAGGCTTTATTTGTAAAAATCCTAAGAAACAGTCCGACCTTTTTTATGTAAGAATCTCGATAGATTTTGTGGGCAACCCTGAACTACACTTAATACTGGGAACGATCAAACAAGATGAGCAAAGTTGAAGAAAAACAGAAGTGTCTTTTAGTCTTCATTCTTTCAGAGTAATCTGATGTACGTTTGTACACATAACCCTCTCCCCTCTGGCCCTACCATAATGCAAACCGCCAGTTGAATTCCATTCTTAATAAACATTGTCTGACCTGACCTGTACGAAAAGTTTTTCTAGAAATTTCGATGTCAAGTGACCTAGAAAATAACACCGCGCTTTTGGAAAATCTCTCATAACAGCTCCATTGTGCTTAAAATTTTAAAGCATACTTTAATACTAAAGTAATATCCTGACTCATCGCCCACCTCACTTTGAGAAAAATACCTTCCAAAAAAAAGCACAGAGTGGTCAAACACCGCTACAAGCACCAGGACACATGCAAAGAAAAAAAACATTTTTTTTAAACAGCTTAGAGGAAAAAAGGATGTCATAAAACGATTTTACAACGAAGAAAAAAAATTTTAGAGCTATATTTACGGCGCAATGCAAACTTGAAGTTGGCGCCCGCGGGCGCCGCGGAAAAGTGGCCCTTATTTATCACGTGACGGGCCCATATTTGTCACGTGGTGTTTGCGCTCTTTCGGAAGCTTCCTATGGCCTCTAAAAGTAACTTATTCATCTTTGTTTGAAGTATAACAAAAAAACAAAGATTAATAAGTAACTTTTAGAGCCAAAAGGAAACTCCTGAAAAAGCGCAAGCGGACGTGATAGACCTGTGCGCCGTTCAGATGACGGCGGCGGCGCCCCGAACCAGACGAACTTGTGCGGCGGCGGCGACGGCGGCGTGGAGAAACGCGTTGAAGCGGCGTTCGCACAACGCTCAGCGTGCGGCGGCGGCGTCACTTTGCGGTGGCGGCGACGCAGCGCAGCGGCGCGTAGGCCTATTACGTGACCAGCGGCGGCTCCCGCGGGCGCCAACTACAAATTCGTTTTGCGCCGTAAATATAGCTCTAAATTTTTTGTTTCTTCGTTGTAAATTCGTTTTATAATATTTTTTTTTCCATCTAGCCTGTTTAAAAAAAAGGTGTTTTTCCTTTGCATGTGTCCTTTAAATGCGGACCTCTCAATCCATAAAAACCCATCCTTCTTTAATGTCGTAGTAATGGACCTTGGACTCTGAGGACGTTCGTGACTAAGACCAAATAAAGAAGAGCGAGGGGACTGCACTTTCCCGGCATCTTGCAGCATTTCCACTTCCACGTAATAATTTAGTTTTTAGGTTTAGGTTAATTTTTTTTAAATGCAGGGAAGTGAGGGTGCGGTAGCACTCGATGGGGTTCTTTGAACAAGCAGCACTTGCTATCAGAATGACATGTAATGTGACGCGTGGCAAAGAAATAGCAAATGTATAAAGGACTTCTCTTTTTCATCCAAGCCCATCCGGTTTGGAGCATTGCATCATTTTTTTGACAATGGGACAAAAAGCAAGGCACTTTCACATCCCGTAACCAAAATTTGTTGAAGAATGCAACCATTGAATCGCATTCTTGCTTAAAATTTGTCCAATACAAATATCTGCAGCTTCTCACCACAGTGTGCCAAGAAGTGACTGTAATAGTTCAACAAGTGCAGGCGTTCACGTGCTGCTTCAGCGCGACAAGCCATGCATCCCTTCTCTTAGGAGGGTGTCCCAACTCAACTGACACCCCCCCCCCCCCCCCTCCCTCCCCATGAGATCACGCCGATATCTGGAGGGGAATTGACGTGACATTGCCGCGTGCACCTCGGGCGACGGCTGACCTTTATTTGTGACGCTTCCCTTTGAAACGGGCGGTCACACATTGCTAGGACCTAGCCTCAAGGGGGTTTCTTATCCCCTCTGCTGCACCAGCAGCCACCAATTTTCTAGGCTCCTCGGTAGTTTCTACCATTCCCCTCCAGACTGCGTTGGCTGTCGGCGTAGAGTTAGGGTTACCAACTCTGCAATGAAGGAAGTCGGGACGGGGGAGGGGGGGGGGGGTAGGGGTAGCGCGAGGGAGAAGGCAGATGGCAAAGGGGTTTATACAAATGATGATGATGATGATAATAGGCGCCCGCCGCGGTTTCCTGCATGCTCTTGCTCTTGCATGCTAAAGTGGCTAAAACCTCGCAGCCAACGCTAGACACCGCAGCATTGTTTGTGCGATTCGTGCAAACTCCGTGTTTTGCAGCGTGGCGTGCATTGTTGGGTGTACGTTGGACCACATACAAGATTTCTAGCTTGACCGTCTGGACCAAATCCGGGACATATAGCTGTCCTGCAAAATCCGGGACGGTTGGTAACCCTACGTAGAGTGGGTGCATAGAGAATGCCCATAGTCTAGTGTCTCTGCAAGCGCATGCTTGAGGGACACCTTTCTGCTGGCGTTGTGGGGTGGAGGCTGACTCAAGGCAGTACAGTATGTTCAGTAGTTTGTCCTGCTTCACCGCAGACTAGCCATACCGGCGATTCCACAGTCTGATCGTTGTGCCAGCGAAATTATTGCGTTCGTAGATCTCCGGCATATGGGCGTGCACACCATCTCTTGGCTAGAGATTTTTGTGCCTGGGGCAATGCCACAAATACAGTTGGGAAGTCTCCACAACAGCTATTGCTGCAAACATTTTAAGACTATCAAAGACACAAAAGGTTAGGGAGATTTTTACAGAAACAAATATTTTAAGAAAAACATGAGCTATGCGATGTACCTCGTCGCTGGTTGTCTAGGTCCCGACTTACACGCAAGCAATCTCGCTTGAACACTTATTCTCTCGGATACTCGCGAGCAGCGGTATCGGCGGTATCGCTCGTGTGGCTAAGCCTCGCCATTCTCTCATGACACCCATCTTCCTCGATTCTCCTCCCGCTCCCGCGCCGTGGCCGCTGCGCCATCTCTCGGGCTCTGCGCGAAACGGCTACAGCGGTCGCACATGCAAACCAAGAGGTGAGACCCATGTTACGTGCATTCATCATATGTGCGCTTCCCCTAACAGCTAAAGACGGCCGATAAACAATAAAAGAAGAGATATGCCTACAGTATGCCTATTTGAAACCATGAGTCATCATAACTAAGAAACAAAAACTTTCAGCCTTTCCACTCTGGTGAAGAAGGAAGACCAGCAAAGCTGCACTATGGTGGGAATGAAGTAATGGCTGGCAGCAAGTTGGCAAGCCAGAGGGGAAAAGCCTCGAAAGGTTGCCGCCATCTATGAATGACAGCGGCAACCAGACAACCGGCCAGTTGTCTGGTTGCCGCCGTCGCTCATAGATGGCAGTACCTGTCCTGAGTTTCGTGTTATTTGTTTGCTGACGGACACGATACTGGGGAAACTAGCCCTTAACAGCTCCGCCGCAAAATTCAGATAAGCGTAGTTTCAAGATAAGCGAGATATCGAATTTTCATTGCACTGATCACACATTGTGCGAATGGAACCCTTCCAACAATCGCGCCAATTGACTTGACACTCACAGGTGCATGGTGCCACGGAGAGAAAAAAATCGACCGCAACAAAATTATCAACCTTAAACACTAACAAAAAAAAAAAAAAACTAAAATGATTTTTTAGTTTAAAAAAAAGAAGAAAAGAAAAAGACAAAGAGTGGAAGATAATGTTGAGGGCGAGGAAGAGAGAAACAGCAGCACCAGCCACCAAGCTGTGTCAGAGGAGAAATAAAGGTGCTTCAGGGGTCAATTTTCTCTCTTTTTGGATGCGTTGCTGCACGCGTGATGATGCAGAATTTAATATTCTTTTACCTTTTTGTCCGTTTGCTTTCGGATTCCTCTTTCTTCTTCAATCAATGTTTAAGCCATCAGTTAATTGCTTGCTGCACCCTGCCCGTTTTTTTGGGTAATATTTGTTGTCAAAATTTCGAGATATGGTAGGTCCTAAAATCTTTTCAAGATAAGCAATCAGTAAATGCATTGTGCCAATGGGAGCTCATTCTTTGACAAGAAAATCTTTCGACATCAAGCAATATTTTTAGATAGCAGAGTTCGAGTTAAAGAGGGATCGTTGTATACGCATTTCAAGAGTTCTCTATCATTTCCCAGCCTCTGCAATCCCCTTATATTGTAATCTTTCTCATATAAAAACAAATGCCAAGTCCTTCGTCGCAAGTGAGAAATGGAACCTGGGAAAATCCAGGAGGCAATCGGGAAAGGAAGGAACAAACTTACAAAAAGCGCCACTGGTTCCAGCTTCCTTTGACTGCACCTGCACCAAAAATGTACTGTTCAATTCAAAGCATTTCAAGTAATGAAATAGGTTCACGCAGGGAGCAAACAAATGCACATCTATCAAATAGTTTCATGCCATTCCTGGGTTTGATATTATATTTCAATTAAAGCCCATTCACACATGTAGTGCAGCCCCAAGTTAGCACTACTGTAAAGACCCGTCGGAGCGGGCGATGCTCCAGTGGAGTCTGCAATGGCGCGGGACCCCTGTGACTGCAAACGAAGAAGCTTCCGCTGTCCAAACTCTGGATAGGCGGGGATGCCTTCTGGAGTTGGAGGTCAGGCTTGCAACGTATGCCTCAAAAGTGCGCAATCAGTCCCTAACCATGACGTGCAACGTGATCGCCGAGCAAGCGCGGAAGATGCGTTTGATGCTGTCATTTTTGAAGTGCGAGATTTTGTTAGACTATGCCGCCGACGTGCTTCGAGAATGTAGCAGTGATGACGACGGGACTGACATCACCAGTGCGGACGAGTCATAGTCTAGTCGCGGACGGAGTGAGAACGACAGTGAGCAGCTTCAGTTGTCCCACCTCCAGCGTGAACTTCCTAGTTTCGATAATGCCTGGGCATCTCATGCACCTCGCGCATGCATGCGCAGTTAAAGCAGGCCTGAAGTCATTGATCGTGTGTTGGAGGCTGGGCTTTCGAAACGGATACTTTGCCGTTCTCCCGTGTTTGCAGTACAGTTGAATCTCGATTTAACGAAGTCACCGGGACCCGCTAATTATTTCGGTAAATCGGGAACTTTGTAAAATCGAGGAAGGGAGACCTCGCGCATCGGCTACGCGGAAAATCCAAATTTGTTCGTTAAATCGGGTTTCGTAAAATCGAGGTTCAACTGTAAAGTGCGCATCGAAAGATTTTTTTTTTTTTGCTGATGTTTATAGGGGGGGGGGGGGGATGACTTACAATGGGGTCGACTTACAATCGTGTAAATGCGGTATGTGGTTGACGGCTGGTTAGGAGCCTGGTAGACGCTTCGCTTTCAGCATGCACTTGCTGCCTGTCGCTGTGCCTGCCGTGGGTGTCACGAAGTGAAATCAAAGGCAGGAAGCTCGCAATACAGGTGGGGAATCTACTGGGTCTCTGGTGTAGACGCGGTGCAACTATCGCAAACTCTCGTCTTCGCGAGACGAGAGAAAACGCACGGCTCCGACGAGAGCGGCAATGCCATTTTCCCACGCACCTCCTTGAGTGGCGTGCCCGATGTCTGGGTTCCGCAGTCGTCAAGCAGCCTCATGTAGAACTGGAAGGAATGCGAAACAAAGTCAACGGTGCAAGCATCTACCTTTCCCGTCAGCAGTATGCTACCTGTACGCAGAAAAAGAGTGCGCATTTCGCCGGCTGGCACCACGAAAGATGGGTCAGTTTCGAGCCTCGTTTTGGCGAGGCCAAGCCTTCAAAGGCAGCACCCCACCGTCCCAGAACAACAAATGGTCAAAGCCAGATTGACGAGCAGTGACTCCTGTAAAGTCGGCTTCGGCGTTGGCTGGCAGTTGGTGCTTGTGACACGGAAGGGCGTCGTTTTTTAACCACCGGTCGGACGAACTAGATCTACCAAACGCACTTTAAGTGGACTGACTGAAAAGTTCTTAAGACATTCAAAGCTCCCATTTAGTGGGCAAACATGGTCAAAAGGGGGTGCTTCTCTGTAAAAAGAAACATTGATAGATGAAACTATGCCCACAAATAAAAACGCGAGCTTTTTCTTTTAACTCCCAGTGCGCCAGACTTCGTGCAGTCAAACGTCCTCGCAATAGTCTGCAGGATTGACGAAGCAGTTTGTTCTACGAGTTTAACCCAAAAACGTCACACGTGCGACACCAAAAACAGGTTCTTAGTGCAGTGGCGCATCTTCGAAGAGAAAATGCAGTGAAGGTGTGATAGCACTTTGTGGGATTTTTAAACAACAGTACTTGCTAATAGAATATTATGCAATGAGACACGTGTGAAGTAATTGTGAATGCGCAGTAGACGAATTCAAACTCCAGGAAGCAAAACATTTTGTTTGAATTATCAGAAGTTTGAATATCAGTAATTTATCTAAATATCATGCAAGATAAGGTTATGATTTGCATATGAATGGCTACACATAGAAAGCAGATAATTGATATTTTCCTCTACACAGGCCTACTGATCATAAGGACGTATCGAACATTTGTGAAATGTATGACGCAAGTTTATCTCTAAACAATGTTTATCGTGGACCATTTGACAGCACATGAAAACTCAAAACAAAATTAAGTTTTTACATGACGCCAAGAAGTTGTCTAATATGGACTACCTATTAAGCAGGGGCCCTATGCTACACGGCGGGACCAAGCGGAAGCAAAGGAACGGCACAACATCGTCTGCTGCAATTGGTCAGCGCTGCACCGCTGACCAATCTCAGCAGATGGCTTTGCCCTGGTCCCCTGGTCATGCTTGGTCCCGACGTGTAGTATAGGCCCCCAGGGGACGCATGAGCAATGAAAAGTAGCACCCCGCGGCACTTTTTATAACAATTTCGGTGGACGCTTTGACGTGGACCTATGCCATGCTGCCACGTCACAGCGTCCGCGCAAGTTCCTACAGAAATTCTTGCGTGATGCCCTTTTTCTAAGTTCATGTGTGCCCTGCTTGAGCCCCTTTGAGTGTGCTTCTCACCGAGGCCCGGTGTACTGCAGAGAAGCAGCACCCACAGAAGCAAGCTCTGCGGGTGTTACCTCTCTGCAGTGCACCGGTGCTTGGAAAGAAGTGCACTCAACGGAACCGCAAGAACAAAAAGTATAAATTACACCAAAATGCCCTTTGAATTAAGGGGGGGGGGGGGGGGGGGGACACCACCCAAGAGGGTCATCTTTTGAACCTATGGCTTCATATGGATGAAATTTACAGTATATACTGGCAGTTGCAAGGCAGGATGCAGTGCAAAGTTTCATCTGTGTACATAAATTATAAAATAAAGTATTTGTTTTTATCAGGAACACACCGACTTTGTTTAGGAAAACTATCGTTAGACAACTAATGTAATAACAGACATTTTTCTACTCTATATCTGCAGCAGAATGCCTGGAGAGTGCAACTGTGAAAACAAAATCTCCAAAAAGTAATTTATTTTAGGCTAACATCACAGTAAAAAATCAAATAAGTTTATTGCCTTTTTATGTTGTCGACAAAATCTTAACATCTTTTAGAAAAAGTAAAAAAAAATTCCACAGTTGCATTGCCTATAAAATTCCAGTTAGGACAAACAATGAGCGAGTCTTTTCTCTTGTCTCATTAACCAATGATAGTTGTCCTAAAATGAAAGTTATGCCAAAAAGTGGAAGGGAGAAAACATTTTTTTCTGGGTAGTGTCTTCCCTTAAGCAGCTTGTGAATACATTAAAAACATAGCGGGAGAACCAAAATATTAAAATTTGTTTGAATTAACCAGAAGTATGAAATATCAGAGTCTGAATTATCACCAGCCTACTTTACTGCATACAGGACTTTTCTTCATTTATGTGCCTCTTCTTCGGCGGCATTGTAACTCTTTTTGAAACAACTCTGTGCAGACAACCCGACAATGAAATGCTTCCACGCCTACTAGATTATTCTATCAATACGCAGTTTCTACCCCAATCAATACGCAGTTTCTACCCCCATCCTACACAGGAAAGGAAGAAAGGGAGGGAAGAGCTAGCATACCGCTAGCCCCCCCACTCCGCACGCGGAGCTACACCATTGGTCGCATGCGCTACGTCAACAAACAAATATCTGCGCTCCGTTGCCGACAGTTTCTCCCAAGGCCTTGCTACGGCGCAACCGACACAAATATGAGCAAGCAAGGTTCGTGGAGGGTTTCCATATAACGCTATAGCTTTAAAAGATGCAGAAAGCAAACCATGTGGCCTATACCTCTTTACGATGGAACCAGAGCCGTGTATGAAGAGGGTTTGGTCAATAAATGGTGAGAATAGGATGAAAATAAGGGCACGCCATGGCCGAAATTGTTTCAGTGACCTCGGGCACGATGGTTGGCGGCTCTTGTGACCAACCACTAGCCACATATATTCCCCTAGTGGAAGCAATGAGCTTAACAAGTACCCTCCAATCACAATTTCTAGGTAAGGATGTATTCGAGTATTTCATTTCAGCAGTCGCAACTAAAAGGGCAATGCACACGACGTCGACGTCGCCGCAACATTCAAAATGCACTCTACCTACCTTTTGATTGCAGTCGCAGCCACGGCAACAACCGAGTGGACGATCAAAACCGTGGCCACGGCTTCTTGAGAATTTTGACTCTGACCCCGAACGCGCACCATGTTCGCAGTTTCGCTTCATGTTTCAGAAAACTTTTCTCGTCAATGTCACGTTTTCTGGCTCAGTAAATGCACTCAGCACATTTGATACTCCCTAATTTCACCAATCACTCACAATTATCCATTCAGATGCTTTCAGCCTCACCCAGAAACAAAATATATCTGCGCCGCAGTGCGCGGCTCCTTCAAGGTCATCTCGGCTTCATTTCCCTTTGCAGGATTATAACGGGGGGAATATGCGGCAAAGGCGGAGGGGACGCTTTCGCTGCCCCACTCCGGCTCTTGCCAGCTCCTCCCATTGACCGAACTCAATCAACATACAGCTCTCAGTGATGTGATTGGCCTAAGCAGTTTTGGAGCACCTTTCGGAGCAGCTAAAACAGTGTTTCGGAGCAGTAAAAGTGGCTTTTGGAGCAAATATTCTTATAAAAATAAAAATATTTGTTTCAAATGCTGGACAAACGAAGAACACTTTGCTCGCCGCAATAAACAAATTATAGTTAAGTTAGACCACGTGGGAGTCTTTCAACGTGTAAATAAACCATATATATGTACCCGTTATAGGTAAAAAAAAACAACCAAACTCCACCATATTAAAATTTATTTGAAAATGACCAGCTTAGTAGTAAATATCACAGCATTAGGCTGACTAGCTATATAATATATGGAAGCACTCTGACTGTTGATACACGTGACCTCTGCAGTGCAATGCGAAAATTGTCGCGCGAGAGGAAATGGCTGTTCGATCGAAACCATGCCACTCCGCTCCGTCGCCAACTGGTTCCCAAAATTGTACACAAAATGTAACTGTCCAGCATACGAAAAAAAAAAAACAAAAAAAAACAGTCCAGCCGCACGTGCTTGCGAGACCGGCTGTTGAGGTACAAGCTAAACACACACACAAAAAAAAAAAAAAGAACCTGAGCGCATCGATGCAAGACATCACGAGCCAGGGTCAAGAAGTTCTTGAAGAGCTCTGTACAACGACTGAACTTGAGACAAACAAGCGCGCTGTGTGGGTTCAGCGTGCAGACATTGCCTTCTTGCTTTAGCTCACTCCTCTTCACCAACTCTCTTTCGCGGCAGATTTTTCACATACCGGGGTCCCCCTCGAAAGAAAGCCTACTGAGAGGAACCTAGGTAATCAGTACTTCGACACAGCAGTCTTTGAGCTAGAGGGATTTTTGTAGCAGCGTATTAAACAAGAACAGGAATGTTGATGAACATTAGGGCGGTACTTACGTTTCAGTTTAAAAAGGGCCATATCTGCAGCGACGTGGGGATGACAACACCCGACGTCGCGCGACCACGGTGAGTGCCAAGTAGGGACCAAATATAGTTTTCCCACGGCCATTGCTTTCAGGAGCAAGTGCTTCAGCTCACAGAGTAACTCAAGCCACGCAAAAACGTGGTTTCGTTTCACAGCATGATGGCATGGCTGGTACCCAGCACGCATAGCCTCGGGGTGTCCGCAGATGCCCGCGTCCATCGTTGAAAAAGTTTTAAAAAGACGCGAGATGACGAGAACAGCGAGAGCGCGAAACGAGAGACGGCGGTAAAAAAGATGCAAGACCGGATGAACGATTGGTACTTCATGTCGGGCGGCCGCTTGCGCCACCTAGCTCACATGTGCTCATTACAGTACTCAGTTTAGTTTCGGCTTTGTAAGGCGACCAAAATTGGTCCTTTGGCGCAGGCATGGCGCAGATTACTCACATTTTGGCAAAATGTAGCAGGATGTAGCAGGGTTAGCCCCTTGGCGCAGTTCGGCGCTATTGGCGCAGCAATCACATCACTGAGCTCTGGATGGAAGTAGCAGACAAAGCAACCGAAGGTCTTCGTCGAGTGCTCCCAGAACGCAAGTTAGAGGGAAGCTGAAGAGGTTCTTAAGAAAAAAATGATTTAGAGGTGAATTCTAGAGTATTTTCATCCTATGAATCTGAATATCATGTTTTCTCCTTAATGCAACTAAACGCGAGAAAAAAAACAACAAACCCACTAGATTTGGCGGAAAAATTTTCCCGCTAAATTAAGAGGAAAAATTTTTCCGCCAAATTTAGCGGGGAAATTTTTCCACCAAATTTAGCGGGGAAACGGGAAATCGTCTCACAATTTCCCGGTAAATTTCCCTCCCTACCCTTCCCTCCTCCTCCTCAAGAGCTCCGCTCTAATTTGGCATTACAGAGAATCGTAAACGTCTCATTTTTTGACGGCATGTAATGTCTTTGTTTAGGAGACTTCTGTTTTGCAGCGTTCCTTCGTTGTTGCAGAATGGCAAATCTATGCCGTTCAACCTTGCGCTTCATGGTGAACACTGAAATCTAGAAATTACTAATCAACTCGGTATTCGACATCTAAAGACAAGGAAGTTACGCTTCCGAATAATAAAGACAGAGTAAGGCCGCTCAAAAGAGTGACCTCGCAGTGTGAAGTGGAGGTGGCACTGCATAGCACCGTATTTCCAAGGAGTACAATACGAGAGACATGTTATAGGTTGAAGGCACGCAGACATCAATTAACTTTCTGGCCGTAGTCTATTTTTTATAAATAAACATTTCTCGCGGAGCGTGCTACGGTGTCACCGAAACCAACACTTCCATTCAGCGCGAGGGAAACAAACACCCGGCACTCAAAGGGTTAACAATGAGAACATGTTTTTCGAGGGCATACCTCTCGGAGGCGTGCCTTCCCTCGAGCGGACGTCTTAGCCGAGGCGGGGGTGGGCAGCCGCGGCGACGAGAGCCCACCCGAGGGTGGCCTCTTGGGAGTGGCGGCCCTGGCCTGTGCAAGATGAAACCACTCCATTTTAGGATTATAACCAGGAACTGCGCCCTCAAAGGAGAACGGCAGTGTATGAACAAGAACAACGAAACATGCTATGCTAGGTCTAAGGGGGGACGTGGCCTCGGAATTCAACAGGAAAAAAGCTTCTTTTCAATATGTTTACGTTTATCAAAGGGGCCGTGCAACAATGTTTGGACTTTGGTCAAATCATTGTGGTAGTTGTTAGTTTTTTTAGAAAAATAAAAGTCAAGCGAGTGACGTTTTGGGCGCCTCCCAACCATTCTCAACTCTTACATAGTCTTCCCGAGTCACGTGCACAGTGACGCGTAATGGGGATAGGGAGGATGCGGTTGGGTTCTCTTTCAGAGCTTCCAGTGCGTGCGGCTTCTGCTTGCGATTGACATGGCCACCTTGAAGGTTGGTTTCAGCGATGTGGAGAGGGGGGAGAGAGCAAAGAGCTTGCCCTTCCGTAAACAAGTTTGACCTACGTAGTAGCACAATGGGGTCAGGTTAGATAAAGCTCAAGAAAAAAAATAGTTTTTTTTTTAAATTTTATTTTGAGGATGTGGCGCTACTAAAACTGAATATAGTACAACTTTGTCGATGATATAAGGTTTTTGACGCATTTACTCAAGCTGAAACGTCGATATTTATCAAATAAAGCATAAGATTGAGCACATAATGGCAAATCTTGCTAACTTATTATATTATACCCATTGTGCGACACGCCTTAGTTGCCATGACCACCACCCTGCGGCTACAAATCGCAAAAGATTCAAGTTGTTTTCTTTGCTATTGCGCAACAGAATCGCGATATTTCAAAAGATTGAGGTGGTTTCTCCATTCCTTTTGTCAAGATAAACAATATAAGAATTTAAAACTGCAAATTATTTCAAAGTAAAAATTGTTGCATCGCCCCTTTAAGTTCCCCCCAAATAATGGCTTCAGAAAGTTTCATTTATAAACATGTCAGGATTTATCTCGCAAATTATTTTCGGCATGCCAGCAGCCCTCAGAGCTAGCAGGGAACAAGTTTGTGTTTTTTATGTAGGGCTGCTCCATACTCGTTGAACATCGACAAACATTTCGTGGATTGCAATTATGATTTTTACAGCAGAGCTGTTAAGGGCTAGGTTCCCCAGGGCCGTGTCCGTGTATGTCGACACAAACCTATCTGGACAGCTACTGCCATCTATAAGCGACAGCGGCAAGCACACAACTAGTATGGTTTCCGCCGTCGCTCGTAGATGGTAGCAACCTTTCCAGCTATAATAGAAGAATGGATAGTTGGGCGCGTTGGTGGGAATTCATCGTAGAAAACAGCGCAAAAAAAAGACGACGACGAAGAAGAAGCACACAGTGTATCGAGTACAGCTCCGCTGGTCTTCCTTCTTCACGAGAGTGGAAAGGCTGAACGTTTTTTAATATACATTTCCTAATAAAGTCAATTTTTTCTGGAGCTTTTTAAGCATACTGAGTTGAAGAATTGGCCTACCAGACTGATACTTTAGATGTCATCACTCCTAATGGGGTTTAATTCACCCTGAAAGTCTGAATCAATTTAAGGAAACTTAAAACGTTAACCCTCCCAGGCCATGTCCCCCCTTAAAAGCCGACGACCAGACGAGATTCTGCAAGGAAAAAGATCCTCCTCACCATGGGGGAGGAGGAAACAGGCAATGGAGGACAGGGTAGAAGGGGGAGAGGAGGAAGTGAAGGAAAAGTGGAAAGCATGAACTGGTCATCTGTCTTCAAAAGGGGAAGTCCGGTGAAATTTAAGGGGTCCCTGATTCATTTCAAAATTGGTTGAACGCATCAATACACATGGGTGATCTAGTAATAGGTCAAAATATTTTTTTATTGCGATGGTATTAAATTTTTTAATTTGGCATGCAGTTTCTTTTTTGTCTGAAAGGCTCTACAGGCAACAGAGGTTTACCAGCACGGTGATGACTTTACTTTGGCTATACTAGCTCAGAGAACAAAATTTAACGAGTTACGAATCTAGTAGCATGAATAGCACTTGAATATTCAAGTAAGACGGCACATGCAAAAAAGTTAAGGTTTCCTTTAATGCCCGGGGGGACAGGACTACTTAGAGGTTGTGTTTTATAAACCCTGCGATCGACTGGCCTTTGCTGTTATAAAGTTAACATGTTTATCCAACCTTAAAGGGCACTTTCCAGTCTAAAAATAGGAATCATAGGTCTTCATGCCTCCCACAATTTTATGTACCTTCAATTACGCTGCCAAATTATGAAGCCGAAGTAACCAAGAATTCATCAGGATATTAATTCGAAAAGCTCAAATTTTGACACACACATTTTCGTTGTGTCGCTCGACCAAACCTGTGATGTAACAGGATACAACAACCACTAATCGTGACGTCACGCCTTTTTCGGTTCCCATCCTCACCATCATTGAGCAGATCTCCAGAGATTCGGTGAGCCATGCGATGCGATGCGACTGATAAGACGCCAACAGGTGGGAGAGGAAGCAATGTATAGATGGCGAGGAGGGCAGAGGAAGGAGCGCCCCAAGGAGACTGCGTCCTGAACCCGTTACGTCAAGCTCGTTTAACAAACGAGTTGCACTACAGGAATTTCCAAAGGCCTCTTTATATGCTTTATTCTTCAAATCGCAAGCCGAAATTTACATAAAACGTTTTTTACATAAAACTAACGACCTTCATTTCAGGCTGGAGAGGCCGTTTAAAGCACCTGTAAACGTAACCCCTAAATACTTAGCCTCGGTCAAAAGTTCAATCGACCTACCACAAATTGTACACGACTTAAAAAAAAAAAAAATTGTTTTCTGGTGAATTTTATTTTCTAACATTTAGATATTTTAAGAGGCATGCCCCATTTAAAACACTATGTATAAATCTTATCTAAATCCCTTAGAAGGGGACAAATGTCGGCATCACAGGTCATGTCTCTGTACAAGAAGCAATCATCCGAATATATATAATGTTTGAAAAAATATGTTCAATAATATCATTACTAACTAAAAATATGAAGTGGTCCAAGTACCTAGTTACCCTTGTGGAAACTTAGTTGTTACTTCTACATCAGAGGATTATATGACGTTAACAATCACAAACTTTTCTTAAACTCATAAACACCCATCCAATTAACAATATCAGCATCTATATAGTAAGTAAGTAAGTAAGTAAGTAAGTTTATTTCCCATCAACACTGATGGCGGAGGTCGAGAAAAAAAGCTGTAAAGTACAGCTTGACAAGGTCCTCGACCTCCTACATAGGCGTAATAGCAGAGGCACAGGAAGGAAAAAAAAAAAAAAAGAACACATACAAAAAAGATATTCCATACCAAAACATGGTTCAAGGTGAAACAAGAGGACACTATACAAGCGCAAAATACGTACTAAGCAAACAAGGAATAAAAAAATATATATATTAAAAAAATATTTAAAAAAATATTACATAAAAGATGAAGTCATTGCTAATTTACCTATCTAAGCTTATAAAATATTCTCTAAGTTGTTTTGGTGATATTCAATTCAATTGCAGTTCACTCTCTTCTAACTGGTTCAGCGATTTAGGCAATGTACAGTCGCCGACCGATTATTCGGACTTCGCGGGAACCGAAAAAACGTCCGAATAATACAGCAGTCCGAAAAATCGGCAGATTGAAAAACTTGCCTTTATTACTTCCAAGTGGGCTTAAAAAAGCCGTAAATGGTGCCTCGTTTCAGGTTACACCTCCGTTTCCGTTCGGCAACTTTCTGTTAGCTTGAGAATCGCTGCCTTCTTTTCTAGCGTTATGGTCGAGTACTTTCTGCGCTTCTTAACGACACATCGCGATGGCAGAACAACAGATGGGGCCATGACGTCCAAGCCAGCGTTGTCCGAACAAGATGAGAAGCGCAAATCCACGAGCGCAAAATGGCGACTGGAGACGCGAAGGAACGGAAAAACAAAGCAAAACGATAATGATGATGATGACGTGCAGCTAAATGGAAAAAAGGGCTAGCATAGCGTCACCTAGCGGTAAAACTAAAGAGTACTCAAGTAGCGCTGCCAAGCCAAGCCAATCCATTTGCAGCCAACAACATAGAATTCAAAATGGCCGTTTCTCGATGGTGTTTTCCGCCGATCGCTCGCGACGATTTTGTCCGAATAATCGAACTTTCGGACTTCAAGCTGTCCGAAACATTGGTCGTGAATATACACGATTTCTATGGGGTAAGTCACGGTTCCGCC
The DNA here is from genome assembly GCA_013358835.2 of Ixodes persulcatus. Taxonomy (NCBI): domain Eukaryota; kingdom Metazoa; phylum Arthropoda; class Arachnida; order Ixodida; family Ixodidae; genus Ixodes; species Ixodes persulcatus. The sequence continues at coordinate 55,174 of JABSTQ010009472.1, read as the reverse complement.
TTTAGGTCCGAAACATCGAACAAGTCCGAATTATCGGAGTCCGAAAAATCGGTCGGCGACTGTATATCGAACCATCTGGGAGCCGTAATTTGTTCTCCGAGCCACCATCTCCCAAAGGTGTGCATGACGAGTGGGGTAAACCAATTTTTTCAGATAAAGATTAGCCAAATTTGTAAGGAAACATGCATTTCTATTGTTTTCTGTTTTAAACATATTACTAAGTCTATATTTGTGTAAATTGTATATATTATTAACGCGGAAAGCCCTAAACAGACCAGCTGTATGGGAGTCAAACGAGAAGCTGCCGATGGACCTCAGTATTTTTTTTTGTAATAAAAATATCTTCTCAAGGTTCGATAATGTAGTTGAGCCCCAAACAAGATGGCCATAATTTAAAGACGAATAAAACAGAGAATTGTAGATTAGTAATTGGATGCAGACAACATTTGGTAATTTTCAACCAAGTGGCAAAGAGCCACATCCTAAAGGTGTTTAAGGGGTGACACTACCCAAAAAAGTCAATTTTTGAACCACTTATCTGGTTTAAATGACATTTACAGGGCTTGATTCTGTTGATGTTGAGAACATTTGTGCCAAATTTCGTTAACCTGGGTGAAGTACAAAAAAAATTGCAAATGTTCAAAGATGAAAGTGGGCGTGTCTGCGTAGGAAAACTATCGTTTTGAAATTACTCATAAATTTGTCATTTTCATGTGTTATATTGCTCTAGGACAGTTCAGAGCAGATAGCTATGGAGCTATATTTCTATATTATGCCATCTTTCATGACAAAAAAGCCACATAAACACAAATACCGTTTTTTAGATTTCCATCCTTTGTCTAAAATGTTAGTTTTTGAGCATGAAAAATGACAAAAATAAAAAATACAAGCTCATAGCTATCTTCCCCTTAAAATTTCACCCCAGAAAAACTCGTAAAAATTAATCCAAGTTACGTAATAACAAAACGATAGTTTTCCTACGATGGCAGAATTCTGAAAAAACCGTAATGGAGAAAAATGAACTCAAAGTTTTAAAAGCGCCTCACTTTATTTTCTGAGCGCACAAGCTCAAACAAAGCCCCCAGGAGCATAGGTGGGGCCTTCATCTTCAACCCGACGCTGTTCAGCTGCGATGGCTTCAAGCTTTCGCCTTTTCGTGGCTGCTTTCGAGCTGTCGTGAGCCTTCGCACGTGCCTTTGACACGCACCCTCTTGCGGTCTTCTCAACATGCTTGCATGTGTGCGTGCCAGGGGTCAAGCCTATCTTGTCCAGGACCCTTTCAATGCCCCTTGGGCCTGCGTTGTACTCCACAACGGCCAGGGCTCCAGCCGTCTCGACAGTCTTCAAGGACGAAAACTCAGTCTTGGGGCATCTCTTCCATACCAAGGCGTTGAATGACTCGTTAGAGTTCTGTGTCTGCATCCTCGAGCAGCGTGCCAGGAGGTCTGCCTTGGCCAACCTATTGTAGAGGGGCACAAGTTCTTTAGCAATGTCCCTGCTGAACAGAGGACGGTGGGGCTTCGCAATGGATGGTTTTCCAGCGCTGAGCAGGGCCTGATGCCTGTTGTAGTGGCACCAGGACTGCTCACCTTGTGGGCAGGCAAGATGGCAGGGCTTTTGATCTGTCGAGTATGAGTGTAGAAGGCTTGCGAACACCGAACGCTGCATCTTTCGGACGTCCGGAGCACTTTCCTTCAGAGCTGCTGCATAGTAGGCCGTTAGTTTCTTCGCAGCTGCTACTGCCAGCTTACCCCTGCCTCCCAAGCCCTTCTTGGCTTTCTTTAGCTTGTCGATGCCAGCAAAAACACGCTTCGCTACATGGTTAATGCAGTCTTCCTTGGTGATCTGCTTGTCATAAAGATCAAACTTGGCAACATGCAAGAATGCCTTGCTATCTCCGTCGCACAGTACCGTCGTGTACTGAATGTTGTGGAGCTCTTCTGAGCGGCTGAAGATAACACTAGCGGCCTCCACTTCCATCGCATTGGACGAGCCATGAAAATTTTTCTGGCACACCTCTCTGTGGGTCTCCATCCACTCTTCGTGCTTTTCTTCAGCTGGTTTGGGCCCCAGGCTGCAGCCATGGCAGTAATTGCTCTGAACAGCGAAGTCGAGCACAAGACCAGAGTCAAGATCAATTGCTGCGCCCAGACCGAAGTGCGAAGTGTGGCCTCGCTTGTGCCATGTGCCATCGAAGCTGACTGCTACGTCCACCAACTCGTCGCTGTCACCTGCTCCCTTCTCTTTTCTAACCGTTTGAGCGGCTTCACGCATCACGTCACGCGCGGCGTCCATCGCAGCGCGGTGCACCTTGCGGGAAATTCCCTGAAACGTCTTCAGGTGCATAGGCTGCGGAGCGTTCATTCCGCCGAAGAAATTTGGCAACTTAGTGAAGTTTATCCCGCAACTACGGCTAACCACAGCGAGGCGAACGGGCAGTTCGGGTTGGCGGCTCGACTTCATGATCGGCGAGTGCGCAGCTTTTGCGACGTCTCCGCACCGATCGCACACCACAACAAACTGAAGATTAGCACCAGATCCAGTCTCTTTCAGTTCAAGGGACTGGTCGCGGCACTCGGGGCATAAAAGCGGTGCTATTAAGTTCTTTATCGCCAACACACAAACGAAACGGTAACCATTGAGCTGTTCCGCGTCGTCACTGGCGTCATTCGTTGCGGTTTTCGACGTGTCGTCGCACTGCTGTAGCAACGCTACCTTCCGCTCAAAAGCAGTCAGTTTGGTCTCAACATCGCTGACTGAAGCACTTGAAATTTCCGAAGTCAAAGCTCCAGCGGCACTGTCGGCAGTCGAAGACACCGAGGCCGTCGGTCGCGGTGGGCTCGAGTCGGCCACGCACAGCGGTCGATCGTCAAGCGCAGTCGGTCGCCCAGTGCTGCGTCGGCCTCTTGGCTTCGAGAACCGATTTCGTTTTCCGAACGAAAACTTTGTAGCGGGCATTTTGCGACAAAAATGCTGACTCAAAGCATCAAAAAGATAACACGCAGATCCATCGTCGCGGAGTCAAACAAATTCTAGCGCGGGATTGAAAGGCCTAGCGGCGCGGGACGCGCGAGGCGTCACATGTTGCATTTCAACCAACCACAGCCCGAGTTTCGGTTTTCTGGCCAATCAGGGTGCGTCATTGCTAGATTTTGTCATTTGTATTATCAGCCTTTGACCACTTGTGGTCGAAGTCTCGATAGCAGCGTGCATGCATGTTGGAAAGAGAAAGAAACGCACTTTCCAACGAGGGTAAATGCTCCGCTGTAGGCCTATTCCTCTCGCCGCGCGAACGCTTTGAAAATGGCGTTTGTGGAAAGTTTCCTGGGGTCCGAGGTGCTGCGCGGATGCCGCCGATGTGCAAATAAACGCGAATTTCTGCGTTTTTACGGCACAGACGTGAAAGATATTTTGCAAATAGATTCCTTATTAGTTATAAAACACGAAACTGAAATAATCTGGAAAGCCGTTTTTCGGCCAAAAACCGCGATTTCTCGCACTGTGTCCCCCCTTAAACAAGCTACCATCTAACAAGAAATAATATCAGCAATAGATATTAGAACATTGTTTGGGATACCCTCCAGACCCGACGTAGAACCCTACTTTATTTTAGTTAGCAACTTAATACCATCACCATAAAAATAAATTTCAGGCATGCAATCCAGAGGATGAGATACTAATACAGTATCTTCTTTTCTTTCTTTGTCTCGAAACTCTCTCTCAGACTCTGAGAAAACAAGGTCAACATATTCTATAAACAAAACATCTTTCGGAACTGGGTAATTCCTCAAACCAAGCATTGTTAGCTGCATGCGCCGCGTGGCTGCGCTCGCTTTCGTAACTTTTCTGAAAACGGTGCCATGAAGTGTGTGCCCGTTGCCACGCTTGGCTTGGCCTGGCATGGCCGCCTGGCGGCTAGCAACGTGCCACGCTCATTCCATCTTTTTCCAGACGGCGAGCAAAGAAGATAAAAGCAATAAAAGTGTGAATGGGTGCCACCAGAGCCGTTTATTGAGAGAGTTTGGCCATACATTGGTTTGAATAGGCGAGCATCTCGGGGCCAACCACAGGCCGCGAAACAGCCCCTAGCGGTGGTCGCGTGCTCTAAATTTGTGCCACGACTATACTTCGTTTCACCTTATGTGCGAGCGAAGGCAAAACTGGAAGCGCGAGCACGGAAGCTCCGTGCGTTCAGGCTTTGCTCGAGCGCGCGAGCTGGGGAGAAATGCAAAAAGCGCTGGTCTCGCGCTTCTAGCTTTGGCTTCGCTCGCAGGTAAAGTGAAACGAAGTATAATTTGAGCCGTGCCGAGCGGAACTCCGCGTCTCAAGACGCTCGCGCACCCCACCCTTTGCACTGCTTTCTTTTAGCCAGTCTCAGGACGCTGTTCTAGCAGTGCAGACAAAGGCATGGGCACGAGCGCGTGGCTTTGGAAAGTGCCTCCTATGCACGAGGTCTCGTACAAACAAAAGCGTTTCGCTGAGCTAGGCTCACGCGCCTGTGCCTTTGTCTTCACTGTCGACATTTGTCAAATGGAGTAGAGGTCTCCTGATTGGTCGACGCTGTGTCACAAATTTAGTTTACGCTCTAAGCGTGGGGGGAATATTCGGCGCTGGCGGCGGCCTTTGCTCCGCCTATTGTCCAAACTCTCCTAATATACGGCTCTGGGTGCCACTTCAGCTCGGTCGGCGTAATCGCGAGTCTTTTTCACGCTCCCGGAGTTACCGAAATTCTCGAAAACAGAAATACCCTAAAATTAACAAGTCCTAGAGGCCAAACTTTGAATTACCACGCATACTTTCCCACTGACTCGAATGTGTGACCGCACATCCCGGCTTTGACCAAAAGTTTGGATAAGGTGATTTCCACGTTTAAAAAGAAAATGAACACGAGGTCACTCACAGGGGTAGGGCTAGAGGCGGCAACTCCACGACCGAGATCCTGCTCGGTTTCCCCGAAGAGCTCCCTCTGCTTGAGAGTCATCTCCGACAGAGCCCTCGCCAGGGGGTTGGCAGCAAGGACCGCCGCACACGACTGAATAAAGCAAAACGGGAACCCATGAGACTTCTCTCGCAAAGACAGTGTGCCAGTTGTTTGGGAGAAAAGAGAACAGTGTTTTTGTCATAGATTATGCATCGCAGTATGCTCAGTCTTCGGCCAAAATGTGGCATTGGTGGTCCGAACCAGATACTAAAACTTCACAACTTGCCATTACTATCTAATATGTGTCCCTGAAATGGGTTTTGCAGAACCTGCTCCATTGGGTTCCGCGAGTACCCACCGGCCATAAGTGTGACTCGACCACACATTCACTCACTGTTGCGAGCAAAACCATTCACACTTTCCGCACTAAGATCGCTATGTTTTTCATTTTTCTATCAGTGTAAGAAGTTGTTAGTCGAACGGGTGGGGGGGGTTCCAGATCTTTAAGTTTTCTGGGGTTCCCCAGACCAAACTGTTTGAGAACCCCTGACCCAACTCAAGTTATAACCGACTTTCGGAAATATTAAATTAGGAAATGGCGACAGACTGAGCTCACGAAAACCTACATGGAGATGAATGGTGACTGCTACCAAAAAGGTGCCCCACTTTCTGCCAAAAATATTTTCGAAGATCACTTATTACTTTTGCGTCACGTAACAGTCATCTCTGGTTCGAACGCCTAGTGCTATCTTTTGGTGCAGACCGAGCGTTCAGCGATGCATACGTAGTTCATTTCTTGAGGTGAAAACAAGACTATTCTCTTTTCTCTCAAATACCCCGTAATACAACAAAACATAACGGCTCCATTGAACAACTATCCCTTCTTACTGGTGGCTGCCAAAGGAGATGAAAATGCAACAGTATGTAGGATTTCTTGCACACATTCAGACATTTGTTGAGCTTTGCACTCTCTGTCTGCCTCAGCGAGGCCCCACTTTCGCACCGGTTCTTTTTCGACTAAATTGGTGTACAGATCAATTCAGGTTTTTCTGCTAATTTTAGCGGGGAAATGCTTTCCACTGAATCTATATGGGAAATTGAATTGCTGCGCAATTACACGCCAATCTAGGTCTTCCCGTTAAATTCGGCTATCAAGCTGCGACAGACACACACACACAATCTCACGGTACGGTAGCCCGAGAAATAGGCCTCCTGCGCTGAAGCTTTAAGCAAACTGTAGTGCCCTCATTTTGGGTAGTACAAGCTCACCTGATTGAGCCTCGCACTACTTATGGCGCGTTGGTTGAGCTTTTTTTAATTCTGTCTGGTGCTGAAGAACAAAAAAACACCTTTGGACGCCAGAAATCGGCCAGACTCAATGCCGGAAGACAATCAAAAGTGCCAAATTCATGACACCACCACTAGGGTATGCGTCTCTTATCTCTGGGTGGTGACGTCAAAACACCTGTGTCGCGACGCTTTCATTTTTCTTTTTCGTTGTCATGTCTACTTTGGAACGCGTGAAACCGCATCTCTTGGCTCACGCTCTCGGCGTCTTAGCTTTGACGGCGTTCGAATGTTTGTTGTTTCTTTGTATTTTCATTGTGATCTTGTGCTCCGCACCAGAGCAGGAACGCTTCTGCATGCGTGAGAGTTTGAGACGCTAAAGTTTGTACAGTCAAATCTCGGTACAGCGAACACCACTTTAACAAACTTTTCAGATTAACAAACTTCAAAAAAATCCCGTGCTGACTGCCTATGGTTGTAATGCAAAATTATTTCACTACAATGTACTTCAGAATAACGAACATTTCAAAGTAACGAGCACTATATTTAGCTCCGCATCATGTTAACAACACCTCAGTACTACGAACTCATATTCTGAAGTGCGCAGCCGGAGCGGCAGGCTAGCAGACTACACGGCAAGCGGACAAACTATTTTTTTTTTTGTTGAAACGGGGACGGGTTTTGCCAGCGCAGAGCGCAGAGGCGAGGGTTGGAAAGGGGGAGAGGGAGGCAGGGAGGACGTGCGCGCAAAATCTGAAAAAGTGAGGGGAAAAAAAAGAAAAAAAAAAGCTGGAGGGAACTTTTTTTGCTTTTTCTTTTGGTTTTTGTATAGGAAGCGTGGCGAGAACGTAACTCTTTGCGTTGACGATTCTCTTTCTTTTTTTCTTTTTTGTTAACGGCTATTTTACGAAGCACGCCAGTCTAGGGTGGTACCGCACTGGCTGCGTCGCCGGCGACGCGTCGGGTTTATATTTGTCATCTTCGTTTCTCACTTCTGCGTGTGCTGTGAGCTTTGTCAGACGCGGCTTCTTTCGGTGTTTATTGCATCCACAAAGCAAGCCGGCGTTCGTGCTGCGGTGCTGCCGCATCAAAAAAAAAAAAAAAAAAAAAATAGAACGGTCTTTTGTGCTGCAAAATTTGTGCTGCACGCACCAAAAAAAAAAATCACCGATTACTTTAAATAAACGTGTTTTGTCTGATGTTGACTTGTGCATCTTTGTGCAAAACAAGTTCAAGGACCCACCTTTGTAAAGGTAGGACGCTTTAATCATTGGAAAATAAGTAATTATGGTTAATTTCGCGGTTTTCACTATAACGACCTTTCAGAATAACGAACAATTTTCCGCGGCCCCCTGAAGTTAGTTATACCGATATTTCACTGTACTACCCAAAACAAGGCCTAACAAGTCCCTTTTCGCAGCACCCCCTGGGCAACGCAGGAGGCCCATGCTGTTGCATTTATAAAATATTTATGTGACAGAAGTGAGAGATCCCTTCCGAATTAGGTCCCTAGGAGCTCGACAGTTCTCCAGAGCACACACAAGATTTTTTCTCAAGCACCCAAGTTCGCTCAATTATCACTACCCTCAAGTAGAGTGGACTCCCATTTAACAAAACTAGGTTAAGCAAAACTGCAGGCAACTGTAGTTGGTTCTTTGGATAACCAGAACATTTCTCACTTACTGTGGTTAAACGGGACTCAAAAACTAAAACTACCGAGACTCTACGGACACCAGGAATGGTTAGGAGAGACTCTCAACAGTGAGAAGTCTCGCAGGAGCGCTGGATTTGTAGATGAGCATGAAAGAACGGGTGATGAGGGCATTACGATCCCAAACGAGAGGTTGTAAGATTGATAAAGAAAATTAAGGGAAGTGTAAAATTGTGCACGAAATTAATGGGTTCGACTGTTTGATAAAAGACAGAGGCTTGGGTTGCAATTTTAAAAGATGGGAAGAAACATTTATAGGCTAGGTGGCGCAAGCTACTGCCCATTTCGAAGGGTATAGCCACCTAGCATCCGTCCATCCAAAGTCAACAGTTGCATCTACGTACCGTGCCTTGAGGTCTGCCGTCGTTCCCAGTAGCTTTTGTCCGGGGCAAAGAGGGAGCCGGGGGAACTGCACGTCGGGTGCAAATAAAATTTTGGTTTATCAACTTGTCATCAAATCTTTCGGCTCATGCGCCTCAGAAAGACTATAATACCAAGTATGACCTAAAAAATACAACCCGGTTTTTCGGCTTGCATAAATAAACTACCCTATGCAATGCAGAAAGCTAAAACTCTGTCAGAGCATAACGATAACGGAGGGCATGGATGCCCAAGTTTGAATATGACATCACCTGGATCACGTAATGAAAGGGAAAGATTGAATTTGTCTACAAGTCGATGCCCACCTAAGCCTAATTTCGTCGAAACAGGAAATAAAACTGGGTGCCGGTGGCATTTATTTCAATAGAACAATTTTGTGAGCAAGATAGAAAATACTGTTTTCTTTCTTGCCGACAAGCTTAGTTAGAAATAAATCGCACACATCCAGAATATCCCTTCTGGATTTGACGAAATAAGCTGAGGTAAACATCAAATCTGAAAAATTTCGCCCTTCCCTTTAATTTTTTTATCCGGGCAACATCACATTTTTAAACTTTTGCGTTTCATCCCCGCTGCTAGCCTCGTATTCTGACGAAGTTTCGGTTTCCTGCAACGCGCAGTTTATTTATGACGGTTGAAAAACCGTGCTTGTTTTCTAGATTAAACCGGGTAGTTTCCAATACACCAATTATTATAGAAATACATCTTTGAGAAGCTTCATCGGCTGCTAACCCTGCCCAAACATTGCCCTGATACCTAAAGCACAAACTGTCGATGGCATCCTTGTCAAAACTTCAGAAATGTAGCTTTCGGTTGCACGTAGGATAACAAAGAGCTTCCTTCTTACGCATCACACCCATGCTAAATGTGAAATGCTGTGGAAAACAGAAATCATTACCTGCCATTAATTTTCGATTAAGCCTAAATAAAATGACAGAACACAAATAAATTGCAAAAATGACACTTCATGGGCAAGAGTTCAAGTGTCATTCCATGCCAAAGCAGTAATTTTCAAACTTCAGAGTAGTTAATAGAATACCTAAAATAGTACAATATTTCCAATGAATCCACAGCATACTATTCTAAGTATGAGAGCGTGAGAGCAAGTACTTCGCAACTACAGCTAAGTCATTTTTTAACACTGAGTGGGATATGGCATGGGAGGGTCATTTTTTAAACACTTCCTTCAAACTGATCCCGATTTTCAGGGTGAATTAGACATTAATTATCAGTAGGATCTTGTGTTTTCGGAGTTTACTTTTCGTCAAATTCAAAGGGTGCTTTTTGAAGTTTATTTTTTGCTGAAAATTCTGAGTTTATTATTGCAGTGTTTCTTATTAAAAATAACTGACTAAATAACTAAATAGTAACCAGGTGTAAACATGCTAGATAAAAAAATAAAATCCATTGTATCAATTAATACTTCGTCAAGTGGATTCGGCATTGGTGCCATTGCCATTGACAATACTCATTTGTCCCACAACAAAACACATGGACGAGTCTTGATTCGATAAACGCCGATACCTTAAAATTTTTAAACTCTTTAGATAAATCCTGCATGTTTTCAATCAAAACTTTCTGAAACCATTCTTTTGGAAGTTTTAACCCCTTAAGTGCCACTTTTTTTTTCTCTGAAAGTACCCTAAAAGTACCATATTTTTTTATTTAGAAGTTTTAATTCCTCTAGTATTACAGAAAAAATTTCAAAAGTATATTCCGCAAAAATCAGCGGCGGCGAAAAAACAAAATGTGCCAACTAATATGAGCGCTGCCATCTATGATCAGCGCCGCAATCTAACTCGGCCGAGCCTAGCTTATCCGCAGAATTGAGGGCTACCGAAAAAGCTGAGCTCGTCCATGGCATTTTTAGTCAAAAAGCGGCCGACGAGCTCATCTCGTCCAAGGCACTTAAAGGGTTAACCCGAAAATAACACTTTACAAAACGCAACTTTTTCATAAAAATTGGAATCCTCAAGCCATTACCCCTCTAGGATGAAAGATTGAAAGCATTAGGAAACAATAAAAAAAACTTCCAAAAACAAACAATTTTTTTTTTTTTTTTTTCGAATTCAATTTTTGGGTATTGTTAAAACGCGGAGGGATGAACCGAACAAAGAACCTATCAGTTGGCAGTCAAACCTGCTCGCAACGCAGTTCAAGATGTGGCGCCTTGACGCAACCAACCACCAGCCCTGACCTGATCCGAGGCCTAGTCTATCGAAGGTTCGGCGCCCAAATCAGGTCTCCGACCGGCGCGTTACCGTAACGTACTGCATGCGCATGAACATGCGGTCCCGCATCAAATTACGTCGGAGGAGCCAGAGCGTCACGCCGTCATAATCGGGGTCGTGGGTCGTAGAAATCCTGACAAAAAGTATGAACGAGCGCGAGCTTTGCCGTCGTCGCGGTGTCCCAGCTCGTTGCAGCCGAAGCATTCGCCGAACTGTCTGGCCGAAGAGCGACCTGCGGCAGAACAGAGGCCGTGATGTACGCGGCCGGGACAAAGTGGGACATCGCAGCAGAAGGCAATGTCTCGGTCCCTTCGTCCCGCTACGCAGCCTGGGATCCTGACGTTTGCCGCATTCGTCTCCGCTGCTCTGCCACAGCCCCAAGAATGCACGACACTTCTATGAAGTCGTCGTTGAGTGGAAATCGAGGGACCACATTCGAGGACGCGGTAAATGCACCGGTCGGAGACGCACTCCGTGCATCGTACCGAAGGTGTTCGCCAAGGACAATCCTGGTGCTGACAAAGGACAGTGGGGTCTTACCGTTTTCCACGTCATCTGGGGAACCGAGCACTTCAGCGGCCGGAGGGACCCTTGCAGGCAGCTTGGACATGGTGGATGCTGCTCCTTGCCCGTCCCGATTCGTGGTGGGCTGCCAGGACAATGCCGAGGGCACTGCTGCGAGCTTGTGCCGGGAATGAGCCTTGCAAAAGAATGCCAAAGAAAGGAAGGGCATCGCCTTCGTCGGCACCGACTACTGATGCAAGCCCCTAATTTTCTGCGGTCCCTCTTTTGCTTATCCTTAGATAAAGCCTGACCGACGTGCTTAAGAGACCTAATTGTAAATGGAAGGTCTGCATTCAATGCATCACTTTCGACACTCACGGCGTGTAGTTTGAACTGTCCGGATTCGTCGAAATGGAGTCCGAGTTGCAGAAGTGTTTAACTATAAGACCCATGCTATGTCAATGTAGAGCTAACCTGCCTTACTTGGCACGGGGTGTCTACCAATCGCCCCTTTAAAATTCCCCGACTTTTCCCGGTTTTCCCCGAACATTTCGATTGAATTCCCCAACCTTTACAAAAGAAGAAAATCCGGTGAATTGGTTGATAGTTTTTGCTGCCTAATGATGCATTGGGCCAGTCAGTCAGTCGACGTGAAGGCCATCCACGCCGCCGCACGCCACACCCCCATATTTCGTCGGGTGTAGCCCGAAACAACCCATTCCCGTTTGAACCCGTCCCGTTTTGACTCATTCCCGAAACGACCTTCCTGTTTGAACCCGTCCCGTTTCGACCCATTCCCGAAACGACCTTCCCGTTTGAACCCGTTCCCGAAACGCCCTTCATATTTGAACTTGTAGCCAAGACATATTTTACGTTTGAATTCGTCCCGTTTGAACCTGTTGGTATAAAGCCCCGCACATCTCAACCTCTTTGCGAAAAGTGTCCATTGTTCTAATCCTGGTTCGCACAGTTTTTCTGCTTAAGAATATGTCCCGAAATCATGTTAATGCAATTAATGCAAAGGTGCAGGCGAGCTATTCAGTTATGTTGCGAAATATTTTTGCTTGTAAACGTATTCTTAAAATATGCAATACTTTCAGACAAGCTTCAACGAAATATATTTCTACTTGAACCACTTAAAATGTTTCAAGATAGTCCCCAAAATGTGTAACTACGAAATGGACTATGTACACTGTGCGGCAACGTTATCACGAACACAATGTTGGCGATTTGTCGAATTTTACTTCGAAATGGTATTAGAAGGTACCAAATTTTACCGCTTAGGTTAGTGGCCCAGATGAGCACTTTGAAATACACTAATAATATTATTTTCCGATTTTTTTTAGACAAACAGCTAAAACCAACAATCGCTTGTTCGTGCGAACGGTTTCGCTCTCTGTACAATAACAGGGAGCTTTCATAGACCGTTTTCGCCGTCACGCGAGGCTCTCCGCAACCCGCTACGATACCCAGAACTCTACAGTCAAGGCCATCGGCGCGCAGGCGCAGTAACGGCTTCTTTGTTGCGGAGGGCTTAGCGAAAGGGGAAACGCGGTCTATGAAAACTTCGAGTGAGCAAAAATTAGCGTTGCCCAAGTTTTTACATCGCGACGCTATTTTTGGGTTACCCAAAGCGCTTGCGTACGTTATTCTAAAACTTCCTTATATTAAACGGGATATTTTGAAAAGTGATAAATCAGACAGGCTGATGGGCATATGATTGCGACTTCATTTTTTTTACGAGTTCAAACACCAGGGGTGGAACTCATGAAATGTACTTGGGACCAGCCACAGGAGCAGCTGAAATTGCTGTCTTCGAGCAGGTTGGGAGCAGCTAAAACTACATTCTGAAGTAGGCTAGGAGCAGCTCAGATCAGTTTTTATTGCACTTCAGCTTGTGTCTTAGACAAGCATGGGAGCAATTTCAATTGTGCTTAGCAGCACAGATGAACATGAATGAACATGAGTGATTAGGGACCTATGTTGATGGGATAACAGTGTAACAGATGCGAAAACTTGAAACTTTGTGAGCCTTAATGAGAACCAAAACGCAAGTACCATATATTTCTGAAGATAGTGTCCTTGATATTTTCTGAGTGGCTTTCAGCTGTTAAAAATGAAAACCAGGATTGCTTTTCACACAACCCGCAAATTATATGTGCGAACCACGTGACGTGCGTAAGCAACGGACGTGCAATTGCGCGGAGGTATAGGGCAACGAATTTCGAGCTTATCCTATTGTGCAACTCAATATCGAAGCAGCAGACTACGATAACGTAGATACTGTATTCGAAGCGATAAGCAGGAGAAAGGATAAAGTACGCCGAGCACATCTACCACTCACGTGAGAGCTGCTGGCCGGCAAGGTTTCGGATCGGACCGCGTTTCAGTTCTCTCAAATCACGATTTATCTTGCAGAATGCGGTTCCAACTTCTAATGATGAAGTACTAAAAGGAACCTTTTGCTCATTTGGTTTCAAATGGCTGACGTCCCGATCCCGTACCACAGAGCCTCAAGGCAATCTGACGCTTAACGACTCGACCTCACCTCGGCCGACTTGCTTAAACGCTTATGGTTGAAGAATAACAATCCAGTCGCAGGTGTAGCGCTTGGAATCCGACTCCAGAGCTTTTTCGCGCACTTCCGACTCGGGATACACAGGGAGAATAAATAGAACAAGAAATTGCAAGGCCGACCAAGCTAAACGCGCTCATTATTGACAATCGAGTCGATGGAAACCAAAACCAAAACAAATATGATTTTTTTGGCGCACGTTTTGCGATTTGGTGCATAATGACGCGAGGTATTGGTTGTGACGCACTTTCCGCAACATGGCGCAGGATGGCGCAGCCGTTCCACCCCTGAACACAGAACCGTCGCATACACAGGCAAAAATCATAAACCACAAAATGCTGTCGCCTTGGTCGAGGAAGTCAAGCAAGAAAATTGCGCCATCAGAAAGGCAACACTCCAATTGTGATAGTTCGCAGCGGTCAACTGGCCCGCACGGCACCGCCATTTGCAAGCTGCTGCAGCGATATCTTTATCAAGGCCTCAGCCCGCTTGATCAGGTCGATGAAATTGTAAATGTTCGGGTGAGCCCTCCCTGACACAGCATTTATCTTACGGTGCCATGTCCCCGAGGTTAATTCGGGGGAGGAAGAAGTGATGCGAGCAAGGAGAACAAACACTGGACACTTGAACCTAATCTACTGTTAACGAACAATACAAACGAACCGACCCAACTTATAAGAAACGATGGCCGAAGCGGAAAGGTTGTTTCGGGATAGGGCGAAATGGGAGAGGATGAAACGAGAAGGTCGTTTTCAGCCGGGTCAAAACAGGAAGGTACAAATGGGAAGGTTGTATTGGGAATGGGTCGAAACGAGAACCACCCATTTCGTCGCATGTCACTGCGCCGTCCACATTAACCATCTTCCCTGACTCGGCCAACTTGGACGATTTCCGACAATTCACAGACGTTTCCAGATGCTTTGAAATTCGCTGACAATTCCTGGTCTTCCAGGTTTGTGGACACCTTGTAGCAAGTATGCGGTCTCAGGCGCTGGACGAATTGCCCTACATATGCACCGTGTATTATACTCTGAAACATCTAATCTAGTATCGTAGTTGTTCTCCTGTGTACAAAGCCATTTTTGTGCAGATTCGGTGGAATCTGCGTTTCAACAGGCTTCTCTATCTCCCGTTTTGGCAAGCATGCTCATGCAGTTTCCACAGCCTACCTACCGTAGTTTCTTTTCCCTAGGATGAAACACTGCGGGACTAAACCGTGATGGCAGTGGGGACTCACCTGTAAGGCTCGCCGTGAAGCCTGCTGGGATGAGCTGCCTTCGTTCAATTTCTTGGGTGCTTCGGGAGGTGGCTTGCTGGGCTTCTGCAGTACAACATAGAACATCAACGAGTGGTGTCTTAAGCCTAGCACCACATTATGAGAATCTTTTGTCCCTCACACACTGCAATTACAATGTGCGTCTGCAGGGAGGCAGTTAAGAGTTTTAATGGGGCTACCAACATCCATGAAATTCTACAGCAACAGCTTACGGGCCAAAGCGTGGGCAACAGGTGATGCAATGTGCAAGACAGTCACAAAGAGGTTCCCACCGCTTCCAGTCTTATAGGCCTGTAGGTCTAAAGTTTCGGTTCTGTGTCACCACGATACACTACACACCGCAGAGACTAATCATGTCAATATATTTCAGCACTGAAAAAGAATACTATAGGGTGTTCGCAAAAATAGACAATGAGTCATTGCGCACAATGTCAATGGGTACCTTATTCCATAGATCTGTAGTGTGCACAAAAGAATGACAGCTCAAATGTATTTCTTGGAGCACTAACAGGCGCTACCATATTTGAGTGATCTAAGTGTTCACAGTCAAATTCTTTGTGATCTTAGGTACTTACAACCTTTAATTTTTAATAGTTTGTTATAAATCTGAAAATATAAAAAAAAAAAAAAGCTTCATGCACTGGCTTGTTTCTATTTATGGAGGTTTTAAGTCCCGTGACTAAAGCCAATTTCCTAAAATCTGAAAAAAAAAAAAAAAAAAAAAAAATTACACGTGCCACCAGCGACTGGATATCTTTAAGCTCTTTTTGTTCTGCATTCAGATGCATATTTTAGGATAAGTTTAATAATAATATTATATGCCAGATTTTTATTCAAAGGGTCTGCAAAGCATTCTCCTCAAACACCCCAATTTGTTAAGTGCTCGTTTTCTAAGATACTTCACATAATATTTGCATTTTACATTAATTGAAATCATTACACATAAATATTTATAGCTGACGACTTTTTCTTAACCCAAACTCCATCAGTTTCATAATTAAAATTCAGAATATTTTTCTTGGTTGAATGAACAGCATTTTAACATTACCCAACACATTATATTCATGACACCTGCAACGTGATGCAAGACAATTTGTTGCTTACTTTCATCTGGTCTTGCACCGAAAAAACAGGGGTGTAAATTATACAATGACTGAGGCAAGTGATTGCAGGGGTCTGCACTGTCTCCACCAGATGCCACCACTCACAGTACCAAGTTTTGGCAACATTATAAAGCCCCTTTAGAGTCAAGGAACATAAGAAAGAAGGCCATAGCAGGGGAGAGACTGGACACGACTGCTGCATTTTGCCGAGACTCGTGTTCAGCCTGCACGAACACAGGTCCTGGCCAAATGCCGACGACGTGTCCAACCAGAGCCTCCGTGTTGGCTTTCCCTAAAATTCAGGACTGCAGCTTTGACATCTATAGTTGTTGACAAGTTAAGGGAATCGGGGAATCTTTTTCCACCCCTTTCCACCTTAGCAGAGCAAACGCTGAAAAGGAGGTGACCCCCTCCAGAGTTTGCTCGGCTAAAGCAGAAAGAGGCGGGAGGAGCTTCCACTTGACTCTTAAGTTGTCACCGACTATACGTGTGGATGCTGGAGAGGAGGAAAGTGGGAAGGAGAAAACCCCCAATCATGGCAAGCGAAAAGCTTTGCGAGAGGGGTGTGTCCAGCTATTCTTAACCTGCAAGAGACTCTCCATAGAGACGCCGCCAACTGCGGCGCTTCTCTCACACTCACTCCCCCGAGGAATCTGGGTCGGGCGCTTACGAGAAAGGGCTCACCTGGGGCAGGTTGGCCACTGTCCTGAGTGCAGCCTCTTTCCTGGCAGCGACACGCTCCCTCACCCTCCTGGCCTCCTCACGAGCCTGGGCCCTCACCTGCAAGGCGAGTTGCTCGGATTGGCCAAAAATTTCAGTCTTCAGTATTTACAAAAGTGTAGGCCAATGCCGAACGCGAGACCGTTGGTGCATCGATCATTAAGATACGGTGCCTGTAAAGCGTCCCCAACCCGCGCCTTTACAACATTCTCAAATACGATCATTTGAATTTCAACGGACGAAGTCGCAAAAAAGTCACGCTGTTGCCTGCCGCGATGCCGACGGTGTCGTAGCCGCGAAGTTTGATGCGGCAGACGCCTGTTCCACTGCAGGTCACTCTGCAGCTGGACGAACCGTGGAAGCCTCAGCAGCCGGGAGTTGCAACAACACTGCCACGACGCCGACATTCGCGTTCGCTTGTACGTTTTGCCACAACTTCTGCGACCAAACACCGGGTTCGCGACATCCGACGGTACGACATGCCAGTTCCTGCAAGATCATACGCCTGCATCAGTGCCCCATCAGTGGCCTTATGCGGAGGGCAAGTTCGTCTGGTTCTCGCGCAGGGGGTACCGGTGACGTCAGAACGCCGTGCCCTGATTGGCTGATCGCGGCCCCCCTATCTGAGCGTCGTCTGCTCCTTTGCAACGTCGTCTGCGTCTGTCTTACCTTTCCTGCGACTTTCGGAAGTGCAGAGGCCAGATTCACAAACCATGTTATGCCGAAAGAGTGCGTAAGACAAAACGTGAGAACAAATTCGTATTCACGAAACGAAATTATCGTAAGTTTTGCTCAGGTTACGACGGAATCCTACGACGATCAACTCAGCATGGCCGACAGCGTCGCTCAGTTACTTGGTCGCGACGACAACGGACGTTTATTTTTGTACGTGCTCTTCTCACGCGTCACGACTACAAGCAGCAAGAAAAAAAGTAAAAAGTACTTGAAATAAACCACGACGAACAAGAACGCTGGATCCACAAACACCCGGGAAATGCTCCAACGGCCACGATTCCACTGACCCCGTCCAAGCGAGCTCGGCAGATAGGCCTAGCTGCGGCGCAGCGGTGCTCCGACGGTCCTTGGCCAAGACCGTCTGCCCACGATCGGCTGGCGTTCTGAATGGAATATGCCCGCGCGACCCTTGTGAACCCTTCAATCTCTTCCTCTTGTCATCGCCTCGTTTTCCGAGGCAGCGGCGACTCTCGCCGGTGGAAAAAGCGGTGAATCTCCGACAGATGCAGGAAAGGTAAAGCAGCGATCACTTTGACTAGCAGACGTAAAGCAGACGACGTTAACTGCACCAACCCGCCGACGCCGTTTGAGAGTGAGGAGTCTCGCCGCACACGCAAGAAGGGAAAAAGTATTTGGGAGGGAACTTGCGGACACTCTCGCTTCTTAGCAGACAAACCTCGGCGCCTCGGGACACCTCGCCAGCGAGTCCCTTGACTTCCCTCCTTGATGCGCGTCTGCTAGTTGCTCGAGTTATTTCGAGCAACTAGCAGTTTCGAGTTATTTCGCAACTAGCAGTTTCGAGTTATTTCGCAACTAGCAGTTTCGAGTTATTTCGCTCGAGTTATTTCGTCTCCCCTCTCTGAAAGGCGAAGTCAAGCTCGCTCGTAAAGACCTGCGCTTCCGAAAGTCGCAGGAAAGGTAAGACAGACGCAGACGACGTTGCGAGCAGACGACGTTGCAAAGGAGCAGACGACGCTCAGATAGGGGGGTCGCGATCAGCCAATCATGGCTCGGCGTTCTGACGTCACCGCTACCTCCTTTCTCATGCGCAGAAGACGAAAATGAGCCCACTTGCGAGGCGTATTGGAAAAAGAACTCCACTATCTCTACAATTATTCCTGAAGCTCATACATGGTATAACTATAATAACATAGTTATTCTTTTCCGATAACTCTTCTTTAATGTTTCATATCTGAACCTTAGGATTACTTATTCTTATTTTTAATTTTATTTTTAACAGCTAACTGGCAAGAAAAAAAAAAAAACAGCATGCGCTCTCGGGAGAAGTACAAAGAAATAGCTGGTAACAAAATGGCGACGTAGCACTGTCAATGCCAAGAGCTCGTGGAGAGAGAAGTGCTTTCATGCGCTCCGGAAAAAAAAGAGAATAAAAAGCATTTGGAACAGAATGGTTAGATGTCACCACCCTAAGCAAAGTGCACATCACCCTAAGCAAAGTCATATTCTACTTTCTCTCTTTTTGAACTTTATAAATGTTCTATGCTTCCTTTTTTTTTTCTTCCTTTACAAAAGCATTAAAACACCAGTTGTAAGTTAGCACCTGTCCTGTGTCCCTCTTCTACTTGTGCGTATCTTTCCACTATATATGTTACATTATAGAATACAAAATGAATAGAAATGAAATGATGAATCAGTATACCAAAAACATAAACAAAAACTACCTACCATGTTAAAAAGGCTTCTGCATGGTAGATGTCTCTGTCCATGACAATACTTAAACAATATGTTAAGCCAGATAATTATTTTCCGAACTGTAATTTGGGAGAAAAAAAAAACTTTAAATGGTTGGAATCATTTGAACAGTCACTGCGATCAATCAAGTTGCCTTTCGATGTTTGGGAAAGAGACATTCTCGTTTTATGATCGCAGTCTCATCACCCATTATTTGGCCAATCAATTTTAATCTAGTCGTGCCTAGTGCGCGTACACGATGGGCTCTCACTTTCTCCCCCTTATTCCCCTACAACGCTCACTACCACTACTACTATTCTAGCTTTATCTTAATGTCCACTACACTGTTCATTGAGCAAGTCAAGCACGTCAAAGCGACAGCAAACAAAAATGAGAATAGCAGGGCATGCTTTTGGAATGGCCAGCCTTTAGAACGGACTCCATACCTTCCATGTTGCTCTGGCTGCGAGCGCAAGCTCGAGGTGCACAAGACGTTAAAGCGTTGTCGAATGTAGGAAGCTCGAGCTGGAGGAAAGACAACTGAAGCTCCTTCCTCCAGTTATCACCTCGTCAGTGATTTTAGTTATAACTCTTGCTCTCAGTCTTCATATAGGTAGTTGTAACTTGCAAGTGTTAGCTTTCATAAACAGGACCCAAACAGAGCTGCCATTTTCAAGCACGGATTAGACTACCGAGCTACGAACTTGCATGTCCCGGGAACGAATACCGCAGATCGTGGACGCAGCAGATTCACGCGTCATGGTGCGATAAACGCAAAAAAACCCGCTGCAAACACGCTAGTCACACGTACCGGTATCGCAGGTACCGTAGATTGTGCGGTTGATGCGACTCCCGTTGGACATTATGTGACCAATATCCGGTGGCAATGGGGGGTGGGCAATGTTTCAGAATTTTCATGTTATGTGTATTGAGCCCCAAAGACGGGATGGGCGATAGTTTGGGGACTGTCGTTTATACAAGATATTATGGTAGTGTAGCATGTCTAGGTGTTTGGCATCTAGCAATCCATACTTTAATCTTCTCCATAAAGAGAAGTGTTGTTAGTCAGAATGACAACAAAGTGACATTTGGTATGATGCAGAGTGGAGATCCAGTGGCATCGTTTTGGTGACGCTCGAACCAAAGATGTTCAAGTAACTTCAAGAAGCAGCTGGACAGGGTAACGATTGTTAGATAGACCCCTGAGAAAAAGCAAAGGAATGAGCCATGACTCTTCTAGGAAAGAGCGAGGTGGTTTATTGTTTTGTGCCACTCAATTTGTAATGCAGAGCATAGGCGGATAGCGATGGCTGGTGGTCGGCCACAAGGTTATGTCTGAACAAAATGTAAGGGCGCAAACGAGCTGGTGTACATTGCACATGGTTGAGAGAACCCCGAGACTGCGGGTAAACGACACGACACTAAAAAGTCTCTAAAAGGTTATGTCTGATCAATTCTAAACCATACATTCGCGTGAACCACGAGTCGCTTCATAAACATCCGTACTGAACCCAAATTAAATATGGGTCACCACCAAGCAGCAAGCAGTGAACTGTATTGAAACTTAAGCACTTTCCCTTGTTTGCTTCAGCAGAGGGGCTTTATAAACAAAGAAGTGAACATAGCTAAAATCCGTTGTAACACAAGAGAGGGAAGAGAGGACCATCCCGCAAAGCTCTCCGCTTCCTGCGATTGGCGGGTCTGCTGCCCTATGCTGCACTGGAACATTCCCCAACACCATAGCCCAAGGTGCACATTCCCGGAGAAATGTGTCGTCTGAAGCATGCCTTTATTCCATAAGGAGGCGTATGCTCATTATCTATACGTTACTAACTGCCCTGCAGACAGGGGCTGACCAATGAACAGGTAGAGCAGGCAGCTGCCAAGGGTGGAAATTTTCAAAGGTTAGCATAACTGTGTCAGTTTTTAGCAACCTAGCCTCGTGCACAAAGTGCAAGCCAAGAATGACTGGACCTCAACGTCTCTACTACTAACCAACATGACAAAATATAAAAAATGATTGCATGTACGCAAAGTAAAACATTTGACTATAAAAAAAAAAGTGCCCCCTTTTTTAAAGGGCAACTCCGCTCAATTCCGAAGATTTCGAGATAATGAGTGATTTCGAATTAAAAAGCCCTTGTAAAAGACACTACGTCGTTTGCTTCGCGAAAAATGGGATATATATTTTTAAATCTAATTTTAAACACGAGGAGAAATCGAAACCGAAACTTCGGCTCCGTCCGGCAACTTTGGCCTCGGGCCGCCAAGAACATGGCCATCACGTGGTACGAGATGTCACGCGATCCTTGGCCCAACGACGGGCGGGATTGGGGCGGGCGTGTGGCAGGCGCAAGTGTCGTCTACACCGCACTCTTTGCCACGTTTTGGTGTCTACGGCATTCGACAACGTCTGCACAACTGTGGCATAAGTCTGCGCACGTGGTGTCCGTAGTGTGGACGAAACTCCGAGAGACAATAATCACAAAAGGTGAGACGACAACGTAGGTTGTGACACGGAAGACGATGGTAACCGTCTTCCGCGTCACAGCAACAAGCGAGGTGGCAGCAAGTTGCTGACGTCATGCGCTACGCTCGCCCGGAGAAGTAAAAACAAGCGAAAGGGGGCCATGATGATGACGTTTAGCTCAATGTTGGCACCACCCATGCCATAGCCTTGACTGCACTGTTGGTTGTGCCTGAATTCGCCCGCTCGATTCAGCCGATTTTGGCAACTTGGCGAGTTGCAAAGTTTGCCGGATCGTTTAAGAAACATTTAGACAGAACTGCGTCTTAATATTTGAGATGTGGTCTTCCTAGGCGATACTGAAGAGGACTGCATTGTTTTTTCAGAACCAAAAATGAAGCGGAGTTGCCCTTTAAGTACAGTACAGTCATGTCTCGTTAATATGGACCCCGTTATTATGGATACCCCGCTATATGGACACCACTTTCGGGACACGGGAACATTTTGCTCGTTATTAGGACACTCACTATGACGATTTTTACGCAGGAGTTGCCCATATTAACGAGACATCAGTATAACGATCTAGCCACTTGTTTCGTTGAGTCTGCATTCACAAGAAGTTACTTATCCATTGTTACTGCGTAGTTCTTGCCGTCTCTCTTGGTTTTCCACATGTCCTTCGTTCGTTTGGCACGTATATCCCCCATGTTGGAAAGCGCCGACGCCGTGTTCGCGCTAACAGTGTCCGACAGTGCACATAAATACACGTACGAAGTGGTTTTAACACCGTTTTTCATGCCACGAATTTCAAATAAAAATGCTGTAACTAACCAATTATTTCGTCTGCGTGACTGAGAAATGTTCCAATGTGCCTAGTACGTGTTAATTATTCGTGATATTTGCTCTTATAATCGAGCGCAGAGAGAAAATACACGCGCTTTTTTCGATAGAAATGCATTACCGGAAGTCAATTTCTGACTGCTTGCTGTCTGCTTCAAAATGCAACAGCACACTAGCGCCAGCTGAGCCTCTAGCGTTTATTGTAATAACTCTATGAGTGGAACAGCCCGACTAAGGGAGGCCACTTGCTCAAGGCCAACATTACTAGAACCACTCAGTTGGGAAACTGCCATTGAGCCTGCTTGAAAAAAGTGGCTCCGATCCGTACTCGAGAACAGATCTAATGGCGATCGCAACGCCGCCATTTCTCCTGCAGCATCCACTCCGGGAACTGTACGGCTGCACGTTTTGGTTCAAGTCGAGTCAGGCAAGGCCGGTGGCGCCATCTCGCAGGGCCATCTCGCAGTAGCTATGTAAAGCAACTTTCATGTTTGAACTCGTCGCTAAAGGGTGGCGCTGTTATCGTATTTAGCTCGGTCTCGGTGGACGCTAGCGGCCCAAGTTTCAAGGGTGAGTTTCCCAACTGAGTGTTTTAGTAACGTTGCTCAAGGCTGAAATCTCTGCTGGTTTGAGGACAGCAATTTTTTCTGTGAGGAGATCTATGCTTTCCGCCTCAATCTGTAGAAGCATCAAATGCTTGCTGATTAAATCATCAAATCACCGACTATATCGAGAGTCATCAATGCATCTCAATAAAAACATGGTAAGTTTCTGAATTTGGCGGAAAATTGTTTTAACGCAGGCAACAGGGGATTTAAAAATGGCGGCGTCAACTTCTGGTCGCTGCGTTCGTAGTGACGATCTTGCCTCAAAATTGGGGCGAAAACGAAGATATTGTGACGTCTCTTCAGATTCGGAAGACGAGAAAATGAATCTTTCACCGAACAGCGAGAGCGATGCAACTGAGTTATTGGATTTTAGCTCAGACGACTCCGATTTCGATGAGGACATCGTGTCGGCATTGGACTAGAATCAACGTAAAAAATCCCCCTCCTGCCACCCCAAGTTTTGCGTTCACTTTGCATGCAATGTGATGTGAACTGCCTGCAGTACTGCTACGCCCGGCCTGAACATCTATGTGCAAGGTGATGTGAACTATCTGCGGTAATGCAGTGAAGCCAAACTTTGGTCCCCTTTTCTTTTGCAGTGTGTTCAAAGATATCTCAGATAAATTTTTTGGCGTTTGTTTTTGGCCTTTGTATTGCATATTAAATTTATGGGGCACATAAAAAAATCGGTATTTTCAAATCGTTTCTTTCAAAATTTTTGCGGTAGGCAAACGGTTAACGGGAGCCACCCCCCTCGCTGCCCTTACGTCACTTCGCGGCGGCAGTCTGTGGCGGATCATTACAATAATGCTAACCCACCTGGGCCCACCCATACACGTCACTTCGAGGCGACAGTCAGGGGCGGCGCATTAGCTAATCTGAGCTGTCGATGTGCCAATGGGATGAAACTACCGGTAGAATTTCGGAAAAATTATTCTGCCGGCTGCCGGCAGAGTAGACAAGATGATAGCGCTAGAGGAACTTGGTTTGTGAGTTCCAGAGTACGATGGTATGGCACTAAAGGAGAGGCTTTCGGCAATCCCGCATATAATTCCCCTACAGAGGGATTTGCACAGAAATAACAAGGTGAGGTGTAATTGAACGCGGAAAAATGCGACGTCCGCTTCTGCCTATGAACCAGTTGCGTTTCTGAGGGTCGCCACCTTACCTGCTGCAAACGGAGACCTTGGCGACGCTGCTCCTCTTGTTTTATGCGTGCTAATGCCTTTTCATCCATAAACCAAAGGCACCAGGGGCAGAAAAGAGTCACGGCACACTGCGAATTCCCTTTTAAAAACGGAGCTCCGTTGGATCAATGTAATTAACCCGCGACCACAGGAGGCGGAGTTTCGTAGCCGTATTTCTTTTTGTTTTGTTTTATTAAAAATATCAACAAAAACAATTTGAACATAAAAAGTTCGTCTTTTTGCATTTTTTTTTCAATTTTAATAAAATCACGGTAATCTAATTGTGAGCAAATCGAGAAAAATACTTTTAATCCACACTGCAGAGATGACTCTAGCCAACGCTAGTCAAGTCAAAAGTGCATTCGGATTTTTTTTTTGTTGTGTTTGTCTTTTGGAAGCACGAGCGCGGTTTGAAGGCCTGAAAGCACTGGCGGGGTGGTTGGAGTGGTTTGTCCTTTGGTTGATTATGTGTACGGTACCTTCGAGCAGTGCGGCGGTGCCCCGCTGTCCCAATGACGAATGCCACGCACCGTACTTAGCAGCGCTGACCGTACAGCAGCCGTCAGACACCACGGTGACGGTTGCCATTGTTTGCCAAACTGTTTAGGAACTGCGTGTCAGCTTCATCGCACGCCCTACCGTAGGGCATTTCAAAAGTGCAGAGTGGACGTGCAACGCCTTGATCGGCACTCAACGGCATTGCTGCAGAGTTGTTCCCGAGCACAGTTAATCGGAGGGCCACGCACATTTTCGACCTCGGACTTTACGTGTAAGCGAACCTCGTGGCCCGGGCGTCGAGTCGACACGTGCACGTCATCCAGACAGTACGGACCATGGAACCAAAAGCGTCTTTTCCAACGTGCGTCTTCGGCGATCCTCGCCTACACGCCTCTAGGCGAGTGTACCGACGCCAGGCAAGGGAGTTCATATGGTCTCGGTTGGGGGAACCGTGACCTGCGCGACCCGTTGCACTTGCTGGATAAAGTCTTACGCTGACGTCCAGGGGAGAGAGAGCGTTCCCTGGTGCGCCATCTTTGATATCCGACGTGCTGGGAGCTTTGTGTGAGCCTGGTGAGCCCAGCGGGGGGCCCTGAAGGGTCATCTCTTGGCTCTTCAGGAGGACAAACGAAGGTCAGGAGCCTATTTCACTCTCCCTATTTGCCCCGTGGAGACGCGACCCTTTGGGGTGGGGTGGTTAGTTAGCCACCTTGTGGGTATAAAGCCAGGAAGACTGGCACCCTCGCGAAGTAGCGAGGCGTCGTACTACATGCACATTCTAGCCGAGAAAATGAGGCCATATGTAGGTCGAGGAGTCTTGGGATTTGTGCACTTGATGTTACATCACCGGCTACAGTTTTTGCTTGTTTACTTTCAGCTTCGTCGCAGATGTCACGGGCTTTTTCGAGAGCTTCGCTTTTCTGCACCGACTCCAATGGATGTGTGATGCGTCAGTAGTAAGTGTGATGCTGCAATCTTTTTCCTATTGTGGTGATGTCAGCTACATGTGGCACTCGCACGGTGTGGTGGGTCCGTGCCGAGCAGAGGAGAGACGTCATGAATGAGGATAGTATCATAAGAATTTAGTTGTGCGCATAAAATTGACGCTTTGCGCCGCTCAATCATTGCACATCGGGCATTTTTGGGAGGGGTTGCCTGGACGATCCGTAGCCCAGGTCGTGGCGGCCGTCCCGGGACGGTTGTCTCGGGGCAGTTCTCTTGGTTTATGATTGGTGGAATGCCACTGATTATTTTGTTTAGAATAGTTCGCTCGATGATAGGGGAACTCTCTCTTCTACCCTTGTGTGGTTATCAGGGTCGCAGAAGGAATCTAGTGTTTCGGTCGGTTCGACCGTCTTAGCTACCCGACTCTGGAGACGACGCTCGGATACCAAGAGTACAGAGCGCGACACTGTTAGCGCGAACAAGCGATCGCCGGTTTTTCCAGTTTTTCTCTTTGAAACCAAGGGATGTCATCCAAGTTATTATTGCTACGGAAAGAGTTCATTTCGTTCTCTAATGTAAGCGATAAAATTTCGTGCTCCCTAATACTATTGAGAAGTAAAATGCGAAAATGCGCCGATGTCGTGTTCGCGCTAACAGTGTCGCAATGTGTACAATAGCATTTTTTATTCAATACGAACTCGAAGAAAGCGAGGTCATGGAAAAAAATATACAATCAGTAAACAAAGTTGCGGTACCCAGCACGACCACAAGTGCTTCGTACCTTTTAGTGCGGTTCGCCCAAACTGCTCAGCACTCTTCCCCACGGGCATTACTATAAATGCCCTTATGAAGACACTTCTTTCTACGGAAATTGATTGACGGCTCATATATACTGTTTTGCTAGAGCGCGGGTGGTGCCATGAATCCACGCAGAAAGCACGAGCGAACGAGAGCGTCGCTGTCGGTGGGGGGTCTGGTGGTGCTCATCTTTCTTATCTTGAAAAAGTCGTCATTCATGTTGGTGACCTGCGGCGTCTCGCTAGCTTCCAAACTATCTTTTCTGGGAAAGGCTGCCTCCTAGTGGCTCCGGACTGGCTGCCACTTTTGCTGCTTCAGTTGCTTGTCCCCAAGCCGCTACAACTTGAAACTAGGGATGTCGTGAACCACCCTAGGTTCGATTTCGAAAGGTTTCGATATTTGCGAAGCGAACTGAGGTTCGATTTCGAAAAATTTTGATATTTTCGTACCGACCGAGGTTCGAATTCGAAAAATTCTCAACTTTCGATCACAGTAGAGTTTCGAATTCGAAAAGTTCGAAGCTTTCACGGTTTCTAAAATTTCGAGTTCGAATATTTCGAATATTTTTTACTTGAGGTTCGATAAATTCGAAGATTTCGACCTTTCCTAACTTGAAATTCGAGATATTCGAAACATCTGAATTTCTTAAGATCTGAAGTTCGAAAAGTTCGAAGATTTCGAAATTCTTTGGAAATAAAATTCGAAAACTTCGAACGTCTTCGAATTTTTATAGACATGAAGTTCGAACAATTCAAAGATTTCAAATTTCTTTTTGCATAAAGTTCGAAAGTTTCGATTATCTTTTAATGCTGAATTAAAAAAAACAAAAACAAAAAAAAACTTTGAAGATTTTGAATTTTTTTCAAGTCCAAGTTTTCAAAGTTCGAAGTCCAGTTTTCAAGTTCCTCCACAGTTTTAGTTTCAAATAACGTTTTCACGACTCACTGGTTTTCACGAAATCGAGTTTAGAAAAGTTAGGGTGTGATACCTAGGCTCTGCGAAGTTGGTCAGGCAATTAAATGAGACGACAAGTGTCCTGGATGTGCTGGAATATTTGCCAGTGCAGAGTGACGTGTGACTATAGATCAGTAATTGTGACCGCCAGTCCGGGGGGGGGGTTCTTTAACGTGCATCACGCAGTAGTGATCACACAAACACACTGCTTTACGATACTCATCCAGTTAGAAATGGCCAGGGGCGGGCAGGAGGTTGAGGCTCAGAAAAACCTTGAAGCGACTTGGCAAACTACCTCCCCACCCCTTGCGCGCTGGTAGTAATCCGATCGAACGCCGCCCGAGTGACGCTGGCATATAGTAAGTTAAGTTTGTAATCGTCCTGGAGGTTTATTTTCTGGGACGGAGGAATCGCCTCGCAAAAAGCACAGAAGCCGACACAACTCGAGGTCGAGGAGCGTTCTACCATACAAGTGGCGTCGGAAGAGGAAAAACGTGGGAGGGAAGAGGGGAGGGGGGCCTCAGCCCCCCTTCCCCCCTTCCAGATATTTCGGAATACGGGGAAAGAGGGCGTGGTCGAGCTTATTTTAATCTGAAATTATTTATGCCTATGTATAGCTACTGTCGCTCTTCACTGCATACAAGATCGCGTAGATGGTCATTGTTAGAAACTCGTTGTCAGAAGGCACTACTCGTCACATGCTTAGTGGTTCCGAAGTTCAAAGCTATGTCTTTACGACCTAAATAACTGTGCCAATATTAAAAAAAAAAAATAAAAAAAAAATGTGGGGATAAAAAGCTGGAGAAAGAAAAAACTATCAAGAACTCGCCGGATGTGTTGTATTCTTGCATATTCAGAGGTTCAGAACTTCGAAACAACTTTCTCCTACCAAAATGTGTACAGGCTAAAAGAAACACGTCCCAGGAACGTGAAGCGAAAAGAAAAATGTTTTCTTTTAATGACGTGCTGAACTTGAACAATATTAGAAATCTTCTCCCATGAGTTAATTTATTCCTTAACGTGAAAAAACAATAAATACATTATTTTGTATTCTGCAGATGGCAATGATATGTACTGTCTGTGGTGTTAATTTAAATGCGATACCTCAAACAACTTGGACGAAAATAAATACCAAGTTTAGGGCATAATTGCATGTAGGTACATGTTTGGACATTTCTTCGAAACTCACCTTGAATAACAATAGTCATATCTTAAGACGACACTTATCTAGGCTATACATAGATCATTCTTAAAAAGTTTAACATCTCTACCATAAATAGCTTCGGCTACATCACGCTTTAAATCTGGCATAAACGATAATCGTCAAAAACCCGTCGTCCTTCCTCGCTCCTTCGGAAATTTATTTCTTTAAAACTAAGCATGCCAGAACATTGAAATAAACGGCATTGTCTTTCGTAAAGAACAGAACACCAAAAAATTACGAATGTACCTCACTACTTGAATTCAAATGAAACCGTCCGCCGGTCTTTCGAAGTTCGACGAACGTCGAACTTTTACCCTAAAAGTTCGAAGTTCGTCGAACTTCTGACTTTTCAGGATTCGAAAGTTCGAAACTTTTCGAATTCTATTGATAAATAAGTTCGAAAGTTCGAAAATTATTGATTTCCTTAGCATAGGAAATTCAAAAGTTCGAACAGCTTCGAACTTTTTAGTGCAAGAAATTCGAAAGTTTGAAAATCATCGAATTTTTTGGTCAGTCAAGTTCGGAAGTTCGACAAGCATCGAATTTTACAGTGTGATAAGTTCGAAAGTTCGAAAAGGATCAAATTTTTTAGCGTAATAAGTTCGTCGGTTCGAAAAGCGTCAAACTTCTTAGCTTAACAAGTTCGAAAATTCGACTTCCGTCGAATTTTACGATATAGAAAATTCGAAAATGCAAAATCTTTCGACCTTCCGAATCGCTTGATTCGATCATCGAAACTTCGATTCGAAAAAAGTTCGCGGCATCCCTACTTGAAACGGAGGTGTGTGGCTGCTGCAATCATGTAGTTGGCATTTTCCAGGTGCTTTGAGAACCTGGAAAAATAGCATGATTGATGGGTGTCAATGCCCGTGGAGCGTATGGGCTTGTTCAGAAAGATCATTTACGCTTGTTGCTCAAAACCACCTAGCATATTGTGAACAATTTTTAATAGAGTCTGCATATGCTATACTATATATGTTAATAGACGTGGGGCATGGCAAGCCCTGAAATCTTATTAAGACGCCGCAGCCTATGGGATTACAACATTTTTCGATAAAGTCTAAGAACGAATCCCGAAGCAAGAAGTTTGAACATAGTGATCCATACCCCATGTTTCTTAAGCCGTCAGTAACTATAATCCCAAAGCCGACAGAATATTTGAACAATGCGAAGGGCGCAGCGATAGTGAGCAAGATTCAGTGTCTCTGTGCACTTCAAGTGCTTTAATCAAGCCATTCTTTGGTCTTGGTCATTCTCTGAATGCGTTCTGGAGATGTTGTGGTTGGCCCTTTACATAATGTATGAAAAAGTAAACGCGCAAGTATTTTTAGAGTAGTAGCACCAAAAGGCCACACTTCTTTATTAAACAGTATGACTTATTAACATAATTCAGTGCATCCAGGAATGGCCTGCAATACTTGAATTCCCGCAGGCTGTGAAGGGAGCGCTGAAGCGACCACCCCGTTGGTAGAAGGGTGCCCATGTATTCTATCCCTGCAGGATATCGAGGGACTGTGCGACGAGCTGTGCAATCTGAAGAAAAAAGGCGAACTAGGACAAAGTGTCTTGTGACAATTTTTGCGATTATATATTGGACTGCAATAAAAAAAAAAGTACACTCAAATTGGACACACTGATGTGCACTGTTGGAGTAAGATGAGGTCGTCTCCCAGGATCCGTAAAATATTCAAGGCGTCTAAGAGCTTGTTGATTTTGCTTCCTTGCTGACCGATCTCTTCTAGAGCTTTGTACAAGAAATTCCCCTTTGTTGGACAAAACACCAGCAAAAAGTGTCCCAGGTGCCGCTTTACGACCTCCGATGCAATGGAGGAATGCTGTTGCTTGCTCCAAAGGGCCCTGCAAACGGTTAGCACTCTCGTGAAAATACGCTTGTATTGTGCATCCTCCAGAGCTTGTTTTGCATCGGCTGTAGCCACCAGGTTCAGCGTGTGGGCGGCACAGCGCTCGTGCCTTGGCAGGCCCACGTCGTCCTCATCTGGGCGAATAAAGTTTGTGTAGGTTGTAAACGATGGTTCCTTCTCGATGGTATTGAGGAGGATGGCTTGCATTCGACGGTGGCGGTGGTGTAGCAGGTCGGGCCAGACAACTGTTTACGCAGGTACTTTTTCGCAACAGTTTAA
Source organism: Ixodes persulcatus (assembly GCA_013358835.2). Classification (NCBI taxonomy): domain Eukaryota; kingdom Metazoa; phylum Arthropoda; class Arachnida; order Ixodida; family Ixodidae; genus Ixodes; species Ixodes persulcatus. The sequence goes on along the minus strand of JABSTQ010009472.1, from coordinate 24,396 downwards.
TAAAGGACAATTTAGCGTATGAGTTACAGGAATATGAACATCGACAACCCGAGCCCCAGACATGGCCGCCGTTAGATAGTTGTTCCTTTCTCTCCAGCCGTACCGAACCAAAGACCTCTCCCCTTGTCTTGGCTGTCCTCTTTACGGTTTCAGTCCGTCCCCCTCTCTTTGCCTTCCCGTACCAGGTCAACAGTGTTCTTGAGCACCAACCTGTGAAATGCGTCCGGCCGGCGCCTGGTGACCCACACCTGGCTGCCATAACTCACAGAGGGCATCTGACACTGATTGGAAAGTGCGGACAGAGTTAGCACCGGTCACCCGACACTCGCTGGAAGGCGACAACAAATTCGTCGGCGGGGGAGGCCCATCTGCAGCAGAAAGAAAACAACTCTTTTACCGACAGAACACAAGTGGCTACTGCCATCAAACACAACACGCCTGCCACTGGCAACAAAGAAAAGGAGGCTCGCGGGTGGTTGCGCAGATCGCCATCCGTGTCATACTATGCTCTCTTTGCCAGGGGTCCATCTGCGACTCCACGCCCGAGTGAACCCGACACGTCTCCCCCAAAACTGTTGCATGGCTTCTAGACGTGCCAACAGTAAAACAAAAAATATTCTGGAACATCAACTACAACTTGAACATGCACTAGAAAAGTACTCGGGTAAAACCACGTACACATCTACTGTATAATATAAAGACTATGCTGCAACAACAGAATGACTGTCAGAACACAGACCGTCCCACCCGTTACTGTGATTCGCCATAACGTTTGCTGTTGCACCCACCGGCTAAGTGAGCGGAACCTTCATCGTCTGCAGCCAGCGCGTCAGCAAAGTCTCGTGTGGGGTTTACTTTTTCCAGCATCGATTAGGCAGCCGCGATAAGATTGAGAGTGTTCCCGCACCTCTCTCTTTATTCAGGCCTGTAAAAACTGTACTTTATTCAATCCCGCGTTTTCTTCGGGCCTAGGTGGCCTCCCCAAAGGGACTCATGCGCGAGCAGCAACACGTTGCCTCTTCTCGACTTTGGGAGCACCAATTGCTTCACACTCGTTCCAGCAATTGAATCCCAATGAAACAGCATGCTGTTTTCAGTGAACATGCTGCCTTTACCCATGCGCGCGTCGTGCCGTGCCTTCCCCAGAATGGGGTTGTGCGCCTGCTCGCCCTGAAATTCCTTGTACGTCGGGCTCTCACCCTCTCCTTTCTCCTCAGAATCCCATTCCCTGTGTCAATCACTCCAGTTTCTTCAGCAGTCATGCCCGTCATGAAGGCGACGTCCAATGTAATATGCCACACCTCTTTTGGCAGCTTGTGCTGCTGGGATTCAGCCGCACTTCCCACAGGTGGGCATGCGGTCACAGCTTTAATCCCTGATAATAGTTCCCAGTCTTCCATCGAAAGGAGGCAGTCTATCTGGGGTGCCAGCTGATCGGTGACGACACAAAGCAGGCTCATGGGGCTGTTCTAGCTAACGTCCCCTTTAATAAAAGGAATATTCTCATTATAATTGCGTGCATCATAACATTACAAGGACCGACACGAAATGTAACCACAATCACTCTCCGTTTTCTGAGCTTTGTAGCGCTTTACACAGCATGTCAGAAATCCTCCGCGGGCATTTGCACGACGTTTGTGTGCCAAGAAAACGCAACTCTGTTCGTATCTGCCCCACACTCATGCTCTCCAAGTCAAGCTCCCTGCTTGCATTTACCGAGCCCGCAGCAGAACGCTGCCTTTTGTTTCCACTTTCCTGAATACCACCGCCCTGCCAATAGGCGACATCTGCTTTAACATATGCTCGGGCGCTCACATCGTTTGAGAAGGTTTCCGTTCGTATAGCTAATTTGAACGCGTCAGCAGCCGGGTTTCATTTGTTGGATCTTGCGTGATGCAGTGTTTTCAGCTTGTCATTCTTTTTTTCCAGCCCTTGACTGGAAAACCAACCGAGACATTTAAATTGGGTGTTTTTTACGGGAGCATGGTGCGCATAGATATGAATGTACGGAGCTACCCCGTCCTTACCGTAACCTTTGCGCTTGGTGTTGCCAAGCTGTGCAAAAGTGGAGAGGAAAGCTCGCGTGTTCTGCATGACGCACATTCCCACAACATCCCTTTCAAAATGCGTGAGCATGTCTAGGAGCGTCTTCCAAAGAAACATAACAAGATGCCTCCATATCTCCGTGCAGGTGACCTGATTGTTCAGTTTTTCTGGGAGAGTTTCCAACAGCTTGTGGCTGTCAGCCCCTGATAGCGACGTAAACAACTTTCTTTTCATTCTGCCACACTTCAAACTTTACTACACAGCTGTTTACTACATCTACACATTTATCCATGCACTGGTTTTTAACGCGAGGGGTTCGGACTTGGAATGCACTGTCAAAGTCTTTCATTTCTATGATCACATTGTCGAGAAGCACGTGCAGAATCTGCAAGCACATGTGGAATGTATCTGGCACGACCAGGGCCGGCTCCACTTGAAAAATCGTCAGATATTGAACTCCGTGGATTAGCACATCGCTGTCCAAATTTAGGTTCGCCATGGTTCTGGCCAAAGGCGGAGAGTTAAAATGACTACTAGGCAGGGACAGGTTGCATCTCTCTTTCGCGTCAGCATAGCAGAATGGACATAGAAATTTTGAAGAGGCAGATTGCAATCCTAATACAACAAGTAAAAACTTCATGTCTGAGCCGAGGCAGATGGTTATTGCAAAGGTTACACCTTCAACAACTATTGACTCTTTCTTGATCGGAGTGCTTATTTCTTGTACAAGGTTCTGAAAAGACTCTTCATCGCTACAAGCGCCAAAAGACGGTGCAGTCTGTGCTACTGTAAGCGTTTGTTAGGTTCAATCACTACAAACCTCCTCTTCAAGTTTAATTATCAGAGGTTGAGCACTCAGCTCGCGCAAAGTCACATTTTTTTCCGTTGCCATTGTCTTCATGGTATACTCCACTTCGTCTAGAAAAGAGATTTGTGCCTCATGAGCTTTTCCGGGTGTTTTTGTTATTTCAAGTCTACGATCAATGGTGGACCGGATTCTGTTAATTAAACTCGGAGTCGGCAGGTCTTTTACAGTTTGCAAAAGCTCTTGCCAAAATATGTCACTGCACGCATGATCATCAAGAAGGCAGGCAAGTGATCTCACGATTTGTTTGTCACTTTGGCTAAGCTCGGAGTATGAAGTTTTCAAGTCTTGCACAAAGATTTCTTGTAGGTTAAGACCAAAACTGCACAAGAGCTCATCTTAGAACCTGCAACACTTCTGGCAACAGCCCTAAGCTTCCGTTGATCTGTCTTTCTGCTTCCTTCTCCGACCTTTTTTCCTTTGTTATAGTTGCCGAGACCAGTTAACAAAGTTAAAGTTTCATTGTCATTCCCTATTGTCACTCAGTAGCAGTGCATTTATGATAATCAAATGTATAACGTTTGTGTGCGTATCTTTGTGCATTTTATTGTACCCCCTCCTGCAATGACCCGAAAGGGTTGGCAGTAATTGAAATAAATAAAATAAAATTGATTTTGCTGTTCAGCTTAAAAACAGTTACATTCAGCTCATTTTTTTCAGTCGTTTTTTATTTATCTTTTTCTGGAGAACGGAAACCAATGCTTCTGAAGACGAAAGTTTCTTTGAGCATTGCTGTCGTCAGCGGTTAGGAAAGACGCCTTTGCGTCGGCGTCAATTGTTAAGGTGCGTTTCCGCAAGAGAAAACTAGGCTTGTTTCGCCCTTTTACTCTCTTAAACTTGCTCTCGGTTGATGTACAGAGCGACCGCAACCTCATTTCGAGTACCTCGCTCACAGGTATCGGGACGACGTGCTTTGGAATGTAAGATTAAGGGCTTCGATATACGGCTTACATAACAACTCTTTTCGTGATGCACTTTTCTTAGCATAAAATTACTAAGCGTTAGCTTAAGCACATTTGACTGCGATGTGACGCTGACGACGCCTTTACAGTTCCCCTCCATTTTTAACGGGTGCTCACCCTCTGAACAACAAAGAAAACATGCAGGTATTCTTGGGGGAATCCACCAACAAACACCCTCGACGACTTCTGACGGCGAAGGACGCCTTTCACACGCAATGAAAACTGGATGGCCACTCTCCCTCCCAGCTTGCTTTCACGTTCATGCCACCCAGCTGGCAGCTTCAAACATTTGAAGTCGGACTCATCGCAGAGGAGCCACCCTCCATCAAGCTTTGCACCCTTTTTGTAAAACACCCACCATAATATGTAGAGGTCAAATTCAACCCTTACAAGTCCGTTGGAGGTCCTTAGATTCGAGAGCTTCTTTTGCACCTCGTAGATGAGTTTCTCCGTTGTAGACTCCAGGCGGCTTTGGGCTGGCTCGCTGGGATTGCAGAATTCCCTCAGGCATTCCGCGTTCAGATGCTGACGAGGCTTCAAGGTAGACTGCCACTTCTGAAGCCCTTTCCATTGAATCAGGAAGCCCTTACTCTGCATAAATGGAGGTACAAACATCTGGGTCCACCTGCATTACACCTCGCATAATTAGCACAAAAAGCTATTTTCATTTGTATAAAGCTTCAAGAATGTGGGCATGATGCAAAATACCTATTTGTCCACTGCCTTATATAAAATAGTTCTGTATTTAATCCTATAGGCATTTTTTAGCACACATCTGACATTAAATGTTATCTCCTGAAATACTTTTAAACCATTAATCAGACGAGGCTGCAAGGTAGGCTGCCACTTTGGAAGCCCTTTCCATTGAATCAGAAAGCCCTTACTCTGCATAAATGGAGGTACAAACATGTGGGTCTACCTGCATTACACCTCGCATAATTAGCACAAAAAGCTATTTTCATTTGCATAAAGCTTCAGGAATGTGGCATGATGCAAAATACCTATTTGTCCACTGCCTTATATAATATAGTTCTGTATTTAATCCTATAGGCATTTTTCAGCACACATCTGACATTAAATGTTATCTCCTGAAATACTTTTCAGGCAAAAGAGCCTCCCACTTAAGACTGAGTAGTCTGCTCCGGTGTCCATGAGTGCCGATGCGTCGAGGCCGTCGATAACAATGTTTAGGTTGTTGGACACCAATGCAGGAGCGTCGTCGTGATGCGCAGCGTAGGGAGAGTGGGAGCGCTCCGTCGTTCTTAGAGGCTCTTTACGTCGGTCATCTTCGGCAACTCCACCTCCAGGGGTTGCTGCGCCTAGTTTCCCCGGCGAGGAGCGAGGGGTGACAGGCTTTAACGTCGGGGTCGGTGCATCGGCGAAGCTGGACGTCGCGGCGATGGCGACCGGAACTCTTGGCGGGACGCAGGCTTGGGGGACTGGGGTCGTCGCAGGTACTCGTCGATCTCGCTAGGACGTTCACCATGACGGGGGCGCGGGTTGTTTGGGTGGAACCCGCGTAGCCCGAGTCGTCGGTATGGGCATCGGCGGTAGGTGTTGTCTGCTTCCCCGCAATGCAAGCACAGAGGGCGTCGGTCGGGCGTTCGCCACACGTCGGTTTTCCGGGGTGCGCGAGGCTCCGGGCGGGTGTACTGCACCGGGTCGTCCTGGCATCTGTCGTGTTGCGGCGCAGGAGACTGACGTCGGGGCGGCGCGACATAGGTGCGAGGAGGAGGGCGGTGGCTGTCGGGCCACTGCGGCGTAACTCAGCGTTGGTGGTTCCGGAGCGGTGCTCACGAGAACCTCTGGCTGCAGCGCTTAATGGACTTCTTCCCTGACAATTTCGGCGATTGAGGGTGAAGCTGGGCTTGCGGCGACAGGTAGAAGCTTCTTGATCTCCTCCCGGATGACGTCCCGGATTATCTCGCGGATGTCCGTGGTGTTGCAACCGGAAGACGAAAAGGCAGCGACGCCGGGAGCTCGGTGATAGTGGGCGGCGCGTGCTTGAAGGGCACGTTTGTTTTTGGTGACTTCCGTGATGAAGCCTTCGACGGTGGTAGGCGGGCTCCGAACAAGGCCTCCGAAGATGTTTTCCTTCACGCCGCGCATCAGGATTCTCAGCTTCTTTGTTTCGGAGGCTTGAGGATCGGCGCGGTTGCCGAGTCGCAGGACATCTTCCACGAAGCTAACGATGCTCTCGTTAGGGCCCTAGAACCCTAGCCGGTCTGGATCTCAATGGACTCCTCCCGTCCGCGCGCCCCTAATATATAGAGGCGAACGGAGCTCCCCCTGACGGCGGCCCCTCATTGGTCAGAAGGGGACCTGAGTGCGTGTGAGGCGTGAGGGGCCGTCGGCAGGGTTTGCGGCTGTAGGAATCCATCGAGCCCAAAGGCTTTTTAATACAAATACAAGTGAAATGGCCATGGCTGTTTGCCAGGGCAGTGCTCTGCCATGACCACGTGTGACCGCTGCAACAACTGCCTGATTGTCACAGAGGATGATGGAGCCAGGGGGGGCGAGGAACGCTGCCAGGGCCAGGGCGGTGGTCTCTCTCAGGTAGATGTCCGGCGCTGGTTCCGTTAAGATGGCCACGTTGCCGTGTCGTGTTGCCACTCCCAATCCCATGGCACTGGCGTCCGCGGCGACAGTCTCCGTTGGTGATGGTATCTTCCAAGGTACCCGATGAGGCAGTGCCAACCAGAGTCTCTGGAGGTTGTCAACATATTGTGGGGGCAGTGACGTGGGCTTGTGGAGTAGTCGAAAAAGAGGCCCTAGCACATGGTAATGGGCCCTATATAGGCTAAAATAAAAAACAAGATGGCCCACATAACGTTCCACTGTCTTCAACGGAAGAGGCGTCTTGAGTTGTTGAAGCATCTGGGTCAAGTCGGTCCTTCGCGGGCCTGTGTGACCGATCATGGAGTCCTGGCCTTCTAACAAAAAACCCAGGAACTTGATCGTCGGAACTGGCTCGATGACCGTGTCTTTCGGATTCACAAGGAGTCCACATTGCCTCAAATCGGCAATAAAGTTCTTTGTCACCTTGCTGAGGAAGGCGGGGTCGGGGTGGGCGAGGAGGAAGTTGTCAAGGTGACTCCACGCCCAAACCCCGACCGCGCGAAGGTGACGAGCGACGGCGGTGGCGAGCTGCTGCATAATAAACGGTCCAGGTCTCAGCCCGAAGGGCAGTCGTGTAAAGCAAAAATATTCACCATCTAGGCGAAACGTCGTCAGTTTCTGTGTCTGGGGCGCTAGGGAGAAGTGGTAATAGGCTTCTGCTAAATCCACTTTGGTGAAAAAACTACGGGCCGGCAGTGGATTTTCAAGAATCGCCACTGGCAGAGGCTTGAGGTGAAACTTAGGCGCCTTCATGAAGGGCGTGAGAGCAGCAGCATTAAAAATAAATCTACTTTCAGTGTCTGACTTAGGCGCCAGCTGCACGGGATTAAGGTAGGGACCGCGTTTCGTCTTTCGAATTACTCCGGATTTGAGCATTGAACGAACGGCTTGTCGGAGAACTGGTACTTGACTGGCGGGGGGAGACTTGTTGTTAACAACGGTTGCCCGGTGGCATTTGAGTTGTAAGGCCGCCGGATCACAAGGGGGAAAATACCCAAAAGTTCGGCTCACCATAGGCCAGTTGACGTCGGGGGGTCTGTTGGATGCCCGGACCGGAGGGTGGGGTGGGCCGGCGGATCTGGCGGCCTGTCTCCTAGTGTCGTTTTCTTCCTCGGTGAGGTCCTCGTCTTCTTCGGATTGGTCGTCACTGTCTCTTTGCTCCTCCGCTTGCTGGGGGACGGTGGGCTGATGGTCCTGTAGGTACCGGAGGATGCGCTCCGCCCCCACTTGGTGGGTGTCGGTCTCGTCAGGCTCAAGGGGGGGCTGAAGGTCCGGCTCCTGGTCGGGCTGCATGGGAACACCCGCAAGGCCCATGGCCTGAGCCAAGAGGTCGGGGGGTTGGATCACTTCCTGTAGTAAAGCCGAACGCGGCCGCCTGCGCCGCTGGTGCAGCATCATATCCGCCAAGGGCGGACTGGAGACTGTATCCACTGGCGGGGAGGGGTGCCTGGGTGAAGGTGGTTCGTGAATGTTCTTTGCAACTCAGCCTTGAGTTGCTCCCAGGAGGTGATCGATGCTTCGTGGTTCTCGAACCAGTTCCGGGCGGTTGCTTCCAAGGCGAAGTAAGCATTCTGAAGACACTGTTCCGGTGTCCACTCGTTATGACGGGCCACTCGTTCGTACTCTTGGACCCAGTCGTCTATGTCTTCGTGGCTTTCGCCGTGGAAGGAAGCTGGTGTCCGAGGAGCGACGGGCAGGTAGACGATGGCAGAAGCGGTGGGGGTCTGTGGCTGGTTGGCCATCGTCGTCTTCTTCGGCTTCTCCGGGCTTCGGTGTCTTCGGCGATAGGTAGCCTTCTGGGGCTGAGCACGTCGCTTGGCCGGGATGTCTTTGGAGGGGTAAGCTCCACGGGCATAGAATGCAATACCCCGCACCTCCACCAAAATGTCACGAATGACAAGTGATGAGGCAATAATAACTGAAGAAACTAAACGTTTAATGGGGCGAACTTGTGCCCAAAAATAAAAACGGAACAGAAGAAAGCAGAGCGTCGTGGGCGTCGGAAGTCGGCGTGAGAGCAGAGTCGAACGCTGGGGCGAAACTGACTGCAGATCGCTACTCGGAGCCCCTTATGTACGCGCATTGGCTTCTGGAACAATCGGCCTAGATTGTTTGGCGACTAGAACATTCGGCGACTAGAACATTCGGAACTCGATCAGTCGAGAATGTTCTCGAACTCACGAGAACACAATGTTGAAAGAATAAATAAAAGAACATTCCACCGACTGGAATCGAACCTAGATTTTCCGCGCGACAGTCAAGAGCGGTAACCACTTGGCCACGCACGCAGTCGCTCGCCGACGTGCGTGGCAGTATACAGTTTCACAAACCTCTTGTGGCACTCTGGGCTGCAGGATACGTCAGTCTCGCCTCCAGTGCATTAGAGATTGTGTCGCAGACCTTTGGAAGGTGTGCCACAGAGTCAACCACCTCGAGGAAAGTAACTTCCAGCTGTTGGACATACCCAAAACATGAATCCGAACGCACCGGATTTTACCGATAAGGCGTTTGGGTATGTTGTTGGTGCTCAACAGGCTGAGGTATTGGTGGGAACCACAAAAGTGTCCCGAGCCTTTATCTGTAAGGAAACGCTAGCACATGCATTCTGCTAGTTAGCTGCCTAGGAAAGATTTCACGAGATAACCACTAACGTAATAAACAACATTGTCATCTCTTATGCCAAGGTTCTCTTCCTCAGCACTAACAGAAGATGAGTTTTGTGTCGTCCCTCCATCAGTCTAGTGCAGCTGCTTCCTTTTGTGGGAGAGCTGACACAGGAAAGCTCCTTATCGCCAAGAGGAAGCTTGCATCCTCTTTTGCAGTTTGCTCCTGCGCAAAGCTTGGACAGCTTTCCGACCCAAATGCGTTTCAACCTAGCAATGAATTTGAAACACAGTTGGGCTGCCATTACGACCATGCTGTGGCCTCACAAGCCCAAAAAAAAGTTTTGTAATGGGTCTTCCTGCAATCTGTGAGTCATGAGGGAATGTAAACCAAATTCTTGGTGAAGCTCTTCCCAGGTGAAGATTACAGCCTTTATAGTGACTTGCCATCCTTTGATGGTGCGGGGGTTTGACATCTACTTTCAGATGGTCCAATCCTCCAGCTTTCGATCCAGGGCAAGCAGTGCTCGAGAAAAGAAAGGTGCTCAGACTGCTCTCTGACTGCATAACACAGCTTGTCTCCAGCCTGCTTAATTTTGGATCTGTTTAACCAATCAAAGAGCTTTTCCATTCTCTCGAGGAACTCGGCTGTAGGCTTGGCTATAGCTGGCAAATCCCCGGTGGCAAGGAGGGTCAAAATTGCTACAACATCTGACTGGTTCATCACTTGTGTATCATATTTGACCCTCGTGTCACTGAAAGGCTTCAAATGGATGTGTCTCTCAGTTAATTTTATTTTGCTAGTCTACATTTGAAGTGGCAATTAAATGCTTCGTCGCTTCCCGCAGCAGTTACACGCGTTACATTGTACAAGGTTTATATGTATGTCCAATCGATAGTGTCGGTTCCAATGTGCAGCTTATATTGACAGAGATTATTTCTCATGCTCTTCATCAGATCAGGTGTATCATAAGAAAATACTATCTTGTTAATTTTGAAGAACGGTTCTTCAGAAGACACACCCATCAGATGAGCCAAGCTTACATTGTTCGACCCTTGGTCGCACATCGCAGATTTGTCAAAAATGCTAGAGGCTTGGAGCTGTTGGATTACGGTAACCAATAAGTTTCGAATGGCATATGCTGTTGTCCGACTTTTTAAATGGCAAAGGCCACAGATTGAACCCATTTCTTTGTAATACAGGAAAGGGCCATCAAAAGTGCTCTCGTGCCCACATTTTTCGATCTCTTAGAACCATCATCCTGGAAGCCAATGACAATGTCATGTTTGACACTGTATTGTAAGTGCCATCTTAATGAAATTTCATCAAACATAAAAGAGCACAATTTTCAGCTGCACTTTTCAATATGTTGATGAAGGCAGTGATAACCCCAGGTGTCATATAAATTGATGACAAAAATCTCCTGAGAGATCTTTTCTTGGGCAACTCTATCACCCTCGATAGTAGCCTGCAAGCTTTTTGTCCATAAAAGTAGAGATTAAGAGCAAGTAGCATTACATCATCAGGACACTTTCTTCCCTGTTTACTTACAGAACTGTGTTCAACCTGTGCCAATAGCAGTTTATGGAATCTTTTGTGACATATCTCTGGTGTCTTGCGGAGCTTCCTGTTTTGTGACCTTTCTGTGGCTTTTCAATCCTTTTAGCCTGTTGAATGCCTTGCAGTACTTTTCACTTCGGCTACGAAGCTGATCAGCCTTTTTTAGTGTGGCGACGGGAATCCTAGCACCTCTCTTAGAGGGGCCAGGCACTTCGGTGTCAACAGCAGCTGGTTCCGGAAGTGTGTTCTTTGTGTGCTTAGGTTCTGCATGGGAAATATTGTACATAGCTGATTAACATCCTGCAGCCAGAAAACGCACACATTGACTTATCACTGAAAAACTGAAAGCATACCGGGGGAAGGTTTGACAGAGACAGTGCTTGGGGCATTGGCACCTCCTCCTGGCTCAACTGGAAAAGTGCCCAAGCCGCAAGTGCCTGCACATATATACAAAGAGTATACATATAACATGTCCTTAGGATCTGCACCATATATATTGTAGTTGATTGAGCATCCTGCAGTCAGGAAACACACAAATTGGCTTATGAGTGCCGAGGGAAGGTTTATTGGGAACAGTGCTTGGTGTATCAGCTTGGTGTATCAGCTTGGTGTATCACGGCAACGGTCTGCAGTGGCTCATTACAAAATTGTTTACTCGCCTGACCCAGAGCCATATATTGGGAGAGTTTGGTCAATGGGCAGCGGAGCAAAGGCCACCGCCTGCGCCGAATATTCCCCCCCGCGGTTAGAGCGTAAGCTAAAAGTGTGACACAGCATAGACCAATCAGCAGACCTCAGTGTCACAGTATTGGAAACTACATTTAAAGTGTGAAATAGAAGCGTTCAATTTCACAGCAGCAAGGATCACAACTACGCAGTTTGCTCTGGTTTGGAGCACAAATTCGTTTATTCTACCGTTGAATATGGATGTGATGAAAACCTCACATGCGCCAAGTTTTCAGTCACCAAGAGTCATACCTTTTTACTGTAGCGATGCTAAAACGGCTTAAATTAGTGGAGTCTCATTTTTAGAGCTCACGACCACTGCTAGGGGCTGTTTCGTGGCCTGTGGTTACCCATGAGATGCTCGCCTATTCAAACTAGTGAATGGCCGAACAGTCCCAACCGCGCATACATGATTGACTCTCACCTTCTGCCCTATTCCTTGCAGTGCTTACTACTGCTACTACTACCAAATACGATATAGCTTCACCAATATTGGAAACTCCTCCGAAAACCCATGGGAGTGGTGGCGAATGCGACAGTGGCGCCTCTGGCGGACTCTGAATCTATGGAAGCTGACGTGACATCTTCGAGCTTTGCGAACCCTGTTTCGTCACCCCAACAGCTGAAACAATTCGTTATGGTCAGTCCACTTACAAACAGAATCCACTGATTGCAGCTGCAATGACAATCAAATAACAATGTGCATAGAAACAAAGAAGGAGCAGTTTATTTAGCGGTCTCAAATGCCGCTCAGGGGATCACACGTGTTTGAAGCGCATCTGGGAAGCGGAAAAAAGGCGTTTAGTTGCACAAACTATGTCGTTAGAGGTTCATGTTGAATTGTTACAAACTGTGTTGTCACACTTTCTTACCTGAATAGGTGGTCATTAAAATGTGCATAAACAACATGTTAAGATTACCAGAGCAAGCGCACCAGCCGCTGCAGCATAACAAAAAAAAAAGTAACAACAAAAATGACCATGCAAACACTTCCCAAACTCTGCAGGAGAGATGGGGGCACCATCCCAGACGAAATTAAAAAGAAGTGGGGAACAGTCGCGAAAAACGGCGAATAAAACAAAAAAGTTAGCGGACGATACAAAGAAATGAATCGCGCAGCAAAGAACTCCTTCAACAACAACAATCGTTGCCACACTTCGGGGAAAAAAAAAGGAAAGCAGCAGCAGCTTGGGCATCTCGCATGCGGGGCGTAGGTAGGAGCATTGAAAATGAGCAGGTGGTTGTCACCGTCGGTGTTGAGTCCACAACAAACAAAGGGGGGGCAACACAACGAAACTAATCAAAAAACAAACGAGCTTCACTTTCTTTTTTTTTTCTCAGCTGCATGTTACACGTTTGTTTATTTGCTTTTGCGGTGTTAGTAGGAACTAAAAACAAAAGAAAGAAATAACATAGTCCAGCTCACACTGACCAGTAAATAAGAGTCGCACGCTGTAGTCTGCTATGCGCTAGCAGCGTGTGCCCTTTTTTGCTTTCTCACTTCTTTTCCCAGTGACTTTGGCAGGTTTTTCGTTTGCTTGCTTGATGAAACAGTTCAAAGTATATTCAAGTACTTGCTGACGTACGTGTCCAGGCAATCTTTGCACATCGTGCCTTTGTTTCAAGTGTCGATCAGCGGCCCCAAGCCCGCCCGCCTTCAGCTGAATTCTTGTCTGGTGCCATATATCAGCGAAATATGTGTCAAAGGCACGGCTGATGTTACCGGCTAGGTGACGAGCAAAGTTAGAAAGTGGTGTCATTTTCGCTTAAGAATATTTCTTGTTCTTCAAAAGAATGTGTTTCGAAGTGGTCCATGTGTCTGATTGCAGTTGGACTTCGCAAGCATGATGACACATATGACTGGCTGCCCACCTATCTACAAAGGAATGGGTGTTCATTGGTGCATCTGGTCTATCGTCCGTGAAGTTCTCCGCCATCTCTGTGGGGTTGTCATAATCGTCTGTTGAGAAGTCTGTGGCAATTTTGAAGCCAGGCTTGGATAGCTCTTTTAGTTTAATTTGAATGCTGCAGTAACTTAATTCCACATGTGTGTTTGGTCTATGGGAAGTGGAAGAAGGATTTTTCACCACATTGCAAGAACTTGTTTTTGCAGAGGTAGGCAGCGCATGGCATGCCTGCCATCTCCAAGTATGCGCTGGTGTATGCTCGAAGGCGGCCGGTTGATCAACATACGATGACCCATAGCAGATGTGCCAGCGTACACAAATAAAATCCGAATAGACATGTATAACAAGCTTTAACTTTTTAATATATTTAATAAATGTCAGAAGCACAAAAGAAGATTTCGGACAAGAAAGTAAATCGAAGGCGAAAATAGGAGGTTATCGCAGACGACAATGGAAGAAAACAGCAACAACAACAGAAAAGTTGCAGACGGCCCTCAAAATGTCCGGGCATAGCAGAGCAGACGAACCAAGCCGGCTGTAGTAAGTGCCGAAGCGAAGGAAAGAGGTAAAAACTAAGCCAAACAAGGCAAAGCAAAATACACTATGGTTCCAACGTCGAGTCAACAAAAGAGAGAAAAAGAAAAACAACAACATAAAATCAGGAGAAAGAAAGAATGCAGTGGCGTAGCGTCGCCTCAAACACAAAACGAAAGTAGATTGAAAAATGGAAGGAGTTGCAAGACGGTCCGAAGGGTGCCGGCCTTTATCATAGGAAAAGCATAAAACGGTAACTGTCCCGGTGCAAACAATTAGAATATGTGCACCGTTTATAACATGACCGAAATCGCCTTTATTTGTGCTATGACGCTCTCCTCTTTTTTCTTTTGCACATGCAAGGTCTGTTTTTCTTTTAACTCCGCTTTTATTAATTTCAGTAATAGTGTCAGATTTGTATGTGCATAATCGACTTCTTCCAGAGCATACTGACATTGCAGTAACGTACGTGGTTCAAAATTGCCTTTTGCTTTTAGATGCGGAGCATCTCTTGCTCAGGTCTATGTCCCGCAACGTCGGCGTCGTAGTCCGCACTCACACTATGCATGCACAACTCTCCTCCTTCCCTCTCTCCAACAGCTGCGCGTTACTCTCTCCGCTCTCTCTTTCTACCAGCTGCGTGCACTTCGCGTGCGTTCAGTCCGCACTCACACTACGCATGCACAACTCTCCTCCTTCCCTCTCTCCAACAGCTGCGCGTTACTCTCTCCGCTCTCTCTCTCTACCAGCTGCGTGCACTTCGCGTGCGGTCGGTTCTACTCACACCGCGCGCGCATGCGCAACTCTCCTCCTCTAGTCTCCTCTCCTTCAACTTGCGTTGGTTACCACATATCGCGTGAACGTTGTTGGAAACTCCGCGATGCTCCGCATCACCCCATGGTTCCCCTCGAGAAGATGGTGTAATTTTTTTCACCCGGAGGCAATCTTAACAAGATATGCCAGTTTGCCTATTCGACAGAACGGTTATAAGCAAGACATTCATGAGAAATGGGAACTGCAGCAATGAAACAAATTGATTGATAAGAATAGTGAAGTTGAAACGTAGCAATGTTATGAAAGTTTTGTACATTGCCCTATTTCAAGAAACAGGGCGAAGGTACATTGGTGTCTGGCCACTTTACTTCATGAAAAATGTCAAGGCATCCTTCCACAAAGCCTTCGTCACACCCAACGTGAGTCACAATCAGCCTGCTGCCCTTGCCAGATGGATTTTTTTAGACCGGTGGTGAGGCCACAATTTCCTGCGTCTCTGGCAGGACGCACCGTCGTGTTGACCCAGATCTTGTTGTTGGTATGTCCGGCGTTGACCCACGTTTCGTCGAGGTAATAGATGACCTTACCCTCTGCCCGAAACTTCAGGATCGAGTGGAGGTACTTTGCACGCCACAAGAGGATGTTGTCCTTCTCAATGAGAAGAGAGTTGCGATTCCTCTTCTGCAGCTCGAACCCAATATCAAGCAAAAGACGGTAAACAGTCGATGGACTCGGTTCCTCGGCGACCTCATCATCCTTTAGCGCTCCAATGAATGCTTCGCGTACCTTCGTGATGGTCAGTGTTTCATTCTTTCGAAAGAAGCCGTGCACGCAGGACCGCAATGCAGACAGTACGAAAGAGTCGTACTGGACCAGGCGACGGCGGGTGCCAACTGACTTCGGGCGCTTACCAGTTGGAGTTCAAAGGAGCCCGGAATTTATGACAGCTTTTTTCTTTACGGCAACAACTGTCCGTGCTCCGACGCCAGTGCATTCGGACGTCAGCTGGTACAAGTCGTTCCTCAACCTGTCCGGGTGTTGTTCTCGCAGTTTGGCGTACACGGAAAGAACCATTTGCTTGCAATCGCTTGAGAGCTTTGCGTCGTTGCTGATGCTTCTTTCACAGACTTCAAGCAGAATAATAAAACAGAACGATAAAGTGGTAAAAGAAAACCGAACATGCAGAAGAACGCAATCGAGTCGAGCACGTCGAGCATTCGATTCCCCGAATACAACAACAACATGACGTCACCGAGTTAACCGGATGCATTCGGAAATTCAGCACCCCTATGACGTGGCGCAAAACAAGTAGAGAAACAGACACTCAGGCTGCAAGTCTTGCGCCGTTTCAGTGAAAAGTTTGACGGTACAGTTGTTTTATTTGAAAAAAAGATGTTAGCCAAGTCGGGAGTGCTGCATTTATTGACAAAGCAATTCTGTTTGTGAACGACTCGCTCTTCTGTGAACAAACGACCGTAGTCACTGCGGCCTCAGTCACCTCCGCAGCGACTGCATGCGATTCGTATTTTAAAAAGAATCGCACCAAATAATTGGACATATGGAACATTATAGCTCAAAACGTGCTACATTATAAACCCTATTTAAGATGACTAGATTATCACGATTACGACGCTCGTAACAAACGTTTTCTTTGTAGACATTTTTTGTTTATATTTGTTTAAAAAATGACGGAGGAACGCTTCGTGGTGGTGCGACGGTGATCAGCCAATGCGCGGCCTGTAGAGGTGGAGCCTCCGGTGCACAAGTTGAGGTGAAAAAGAGTATAGAGCGAAAAACTGGCAACTGAAGGTGACCCCTACCCGGCTGCCGCCATGTTGCACATTTTTTACCAATAGACACGTAATGTTATAGTTTTACGTCTAGAATTTAGTGAACTACCAGGCACAGATAATTGCTTATTGATCTTTAATAACAGTACCGACGAGATAAGTTATGTTTCGGTTGTTTTAAGTTCAAAATGTGCTTTTGCGATAAAAACTCGGGCAGCTTCGCAATGGCTCCACCAGATGCCGTCAGCCGCGGTGTTTTTTTGGTGGGGCTTTAGTCTGAGCTAGACACTCATCTCTCGGGCTAAAGGTACTGAAAAATAGTTTATCATGATGTTAAAATCCTGAGACAGAAGGAAAAATGAAAGGAAAAGTGCAAGAAAACACAGAAATAAGGTTGACAGACAAACGTCTCAAACTTGGCTAATAAATTTTATTCCGTCCACAGCTTTTATAACCACCTCCCAAGGTCACCGCCAACGCACACCAATACGCTTTTCCCTTTCCAATACACTTACAAAGAAGACCTTCTATACCCCAAGAGTTCACCATTGTACTCTGTAAGGACGTTTTAACAAAACACAAAAGAACGACAGCAAACGTCCAAAACCTAAGACAGAACCGAAAAAATACAGAAAGGACATTCCAAACGAAACACACACACACACACCAAAAAAACAACGAAACAAGTACACTGAAAAAAATATTACATTCACATTTTGAGAAACACTTTTGACTGGTTTCCTAGCTGCATTGAAGCTTGACTGACACAATTGCCCGACGTATTTATTCTAATCGTTTCTTTTGCTACACGTTTTATGTCTTTAGATTCTCGGCATTTCTGTTCCTGACCAGTCAGCCGCACAATTGTTACAATCCTGAATATGTGTAGCCAATTCCGAATTTGACACCTTGTTTTCCACGCTCCTTAAAAATCGTGTTGACACGAAACGTTTTGGCACAGACATTCAGGTTGTGAGATATGTCTTGAAAATATGCTATAACAGCTCTCCAGTTCCTTGATTCCTGCTTTTTCTTCACATCTTGCTTTTACAGCGATGGCAATACAAATCTCTGCTCACTTTTGTATAAAAGCCTCAGGATTTGGTACAATCACGTGTCTAGTGGTCAAAATTGTGCAACATGGCGGCAGGCAGGGGGGGGGGGGGTCACTTTTGCCTGGTGAACGGGATACTAGTTTATCGCTGCAAAGCCCCTCTACCTTGTTGGTAAAAACACACAGTCACTGGGAAAAAAAACTAGGCTTCACAAACACAAAAAAATAAAACGCAAATATGTCGGCCAGTCTCTGTTCATACAAACAATTTTTGACAATAATTGCAAACTTTCTTTTGTAATAAGACACAACACTTAGAAAAAAAAGGAATGTCCTTAGGTATTAGCCATATAGAACGTGAATTCTATAGCCAGAACTTTCTTTGTAACATGCATTTCTATAGCACCTAGGCTAACTGTGGTAACTTATATATAATAGACTGATCTATGTTAACTTTAAACTCGTAGCGTTTGCAGAAGAACGTCAGGAAGTGTCAGATATGTTTCATTGAGAAAAGAACACTGCTTCATTTCTGTACAAATACAAAGGGTGAAGTCACCCACATGGGCAAGGGAAAAAGAGAACAACAGCAAAGGGGGGAGAGAGAGGCGGTGTGTAAGACAATGCGTTCCAGATGTGTCCGAGCGGAAGGCGCTAGGAGCGCCCCTCCGTTTTATGGCACCTTATTATTCCTCGACCCGGGAACCGCAGATGCCCGAACAAAGGCTTGTTTTCGTTTCGCGACATTCGCTTAGTTTCTGGGAACGCGGGGCCACCGAGTTTGACCGAATAAAC
Organism: Ixodes persulcatus; assembly: GCA_013358835.2. Lineage (NCBI taxonomy): Eukaryota > Metazoa > Arthropoda > Arachnida > Ixodida > Ixodidae > Ixodes > Ixodes persulcatus. The sequence continues at coordinate 6,160 of JABSTQ010009472.1, read as the reverse complement.
AACGTAAAAATATAATCCACAAACATCTCCCCCTGCAATTAGCATACAGTTGCTCATTGGTTCAGAGACTCTAGTGGATACAGAAGTTGGACCAGCCGTTTAGTGACCTTTCCGAGGGGAAGCCTTATTGCACATTACTGCACACGTCCATCGCACCCAGAGAAAGTTTTGACAACACGGCCTCTGCCCCGATTCTGCCGTGGCTGTAAACGTTCATATACAATTATAAAGTCACCTTCCATAAGTCCAGTGGATTTGGTGGGTCGGGAGTGGTGCGCAGAACACAATTCGTTTGAATACTCTTGACGCCACCTTCTTCAGAACTGGTCAGCAACCACTTGCCTGCGTTTCGAGCGCCTCTGAATGTCGGCAGCGCTGTACTCAGAGACAAGGCGACGTTCGCATGGCGGCAGCGATGTAAGTCGTCTCCCTACAAGAAAATCTGCTGGTGTGAGCGGGTCTGGCTCGGATTTCTCAGTGTAGACGAACTTTAGAGGCCTGGAATTTAGTACAACCTCGACTTCCGTCACCACTGTGCTCAGGTCTCTGAATTTCAGATAACCATGACCCAGGACCTTTTTACCTTTTTTTAGAGCAGTCTTGACGCATCGCACCATCAGTCCCCAAAACCCGCCCCACCAGGCAGCCCTCTCAACAATAAATTTCCACTGCACACGGTGGAACGCGAACACAGCAGAAACCTCCTCTCTCCGTATGCAGTCCCAAAGTTCTCAGAGTTCCTTGTCGGCCCTGCGAAATGTCTGAGAATTGTCAGTCAGCACAACACGACACACTCCTCTTCGAGAGATGAAGTGTCTGAAGGCCAAGATGAACCTTTCCGTTGTGAGGTCACTGACAAGTTCCAGGTGCACAGCTCTTGTGATGGCACATGTTATCACGAGGATGTAGCACTTTTTCGCAACACCACACTCCTTGGGGAAGAGAGGACCTGCAAAGTTCATGCCAACGACCTCGAAGGGATCGGCTGGGTTCACTCGCAGGCCTGTCAGTGGTGCTGCAGGTTCACAGGCCGGCTTGCAGTGAAACTGATTCCAAGTCTCACATCGTTTCAGCATTCGCTTCGTCACCTATCAAGCCCTAATAACCCAATACCTCTCCCTGATCTCTGTTACGGCGTCACAAAGACCCGCATGAAGTAGACGTTCGTGGGTCGCGCAAAGAAGCAACTCAGTAAAGAGGTGTTTGTGGGGCAGGATGATTGGGTGCTTTTCCTCCAGCTGACATTGCATTTCTGCAACCTTTGTACCTCCATGCGTGACACATTGTTAGAGGTAGAGGAGGTTGTCTCGTGGTTCCTTACTTCTTGTAGCTGCCTCAAGGCTCTATTTCTGGCTATGCTGATAGCATCTTCATAACCGAGACTAGCTTCCGTTTCCTCTTCGATATTATTCACATCAGTCAGGTCGGCTACTTGTGGGTCAAGCTCTCCTTGCTGCGATGGAGCTCCTTTCATTGCCGTGGTCATTTCGTTGATAATCCTGGTGACCGCAGCTCGGACGACCGCTCGTTCACGTTGTTCGTTGGCTTGAGTGTGTGAGGCTGTCGCAGCTTCCATTGAGTGTCTTTGTTTGCCAGAGTGAGCTCCCCGACGTTCTCCCTGGTTTTGGCACCAAAGTTGTGGTAAATTATATATAATAGACTGATTTACGTTAACTTTAAACTCGTAGCGTTCGTAGGAGAATGTCGGGAAGTGTCCGATATGTTTTGTTAAGAAAAGAACACTGCTTTATTTCTGTACAGATACAACAGGGCGAAGTCACCGACACGGGCAAGGGAAAGAGAAAACAACTGCCAAAGGGGGGTTAGACGGATGTGGTGTGTAAGACTATGCGTTCCAGATGTGTCCGAGCGGAAGGCACGGGTAGTGCCTCTCCGTTTTATGGCCCCCTCATGTTCCGGGGCCCGGTAATTGCAGATGCCCAAATGAAGGCTTGTTTTCGTTTCGCGACGTTCGCTTCATTTCTTGGAACGCGGGGCCACCGAGTTTGGCCAAATAAACAACAACGTAAAAATATATTCTACACTAACTCTGCCACATACTGTAAAATGACATCACAAATAAAGCTCTTAAGAGGTATAAAACAGTAACACTTTTGCACAAAGAACATTTTTAAATACAGTAAGAAAACTGATTCGAAGAAAACATTGCAAGCAAGAAGACAGTAAGAACGCCATTCAGTATATAATTATAGCAAATTTGCAGGGGTGGAACGGCTGCGCCATTTGCGCCATTTTGCGCCAGACGCCGTTTTCTGCGCCGTCCTGCCCCATTTTGCGGAAACTGCGCCACAGCCAATACCTCGCGCCATTATGCACCAAATCGCACGTGTGCCAAAACATTGTATTTTGTCTTGGTTTCGGTTTCTCTCGACTCAGTTGGCAACAACGAGCGCATTTAGCTTGTTCGGCCTTGCAATTTCTTGTTCTATTTATTCTCCCTGTGTATCCCGGGTCAGAAGCGCGCGAAAAGACTTTTGGGTCAGATTCCAAGCGCTACACCACCTGCGAGTGGATTGTTATTCTTCAACCATAAGCGGTTAACCAAGTTGGCCGAGGTGAGGTCGAGTAGTTAAGCGTCAGATTGCCTGAGGCTCTGTGGCCTGGGATCTGGACGTCAGCCAGTTGAAAACAAATGTGCAAAAGATTCCTTTTACTACTTCATCGTTAGAAGTTAGAACCGCATTCCCGCAAGATGAATCGTGATTTGATAGAACTGAAACGCGGTCCGATCCGAAACCTTGCCGGCCAGCAGCTCTCACGTGAGTGGTAGATGTGCTCGGCGTACTTTTAACCTTGCTCCTGCTTATTGCTTTGAATACGATAACCCCGTTAATCGTAGTCTGCTGCTTCGATATTGAGTTGCACAATAGGTTAAACTCAAAATTTTTTTGCCCCGTTTCTCCGCGCAACTGCACGTCCGTTGCTTACGCACGTGACGTGGTTTGCACATATAATTACTATGTCGACCATGTGTGGGTTGTGCGATAAAGTAGTGCTGGTTTGTATTTTGGGCAGCTGAAAGCCACTCAGAAAATATCTAGGACACCATCTTCAGAAACATAGGATACTTGCTTTTTGGTTCTCATTACAGGGACAGTGACAGGGTATTTATGCTCGCCAAGGTTTTTCTTTGTACATTACACATGAGAGCCCAACTACCCATTAAAAAATTCTCGGTTCGAAATACGTTTTCTTTCCGACCGAAAACAGCTGATCGAAAACTGGCCGGTTTGAGTCGCGCTCACTCTCTTCTCTGTGGCCACGTGCAGTTTTCTGTGCTTTAGACACAACCACCAAAAATAATCAAAGTCGTAGGTCATCGAAAGTGGCTTCTAAAAAGCTGCAAATACGTTGTTCGGGGGGAAAAGAAGTATCACAGCCACGTGACTTCCGCCACCTCTCTTCTCCTCTACATTTCTTCCTCCCCAGTCCAGTTTCGGTTTCAATTTCGTGCAGTTGCTTGTTTTTTGTTTTTTTTTAAATTTATTAAAAATATATGTGACGCTGTAGCAAAATATTGATTGGGTAGTCTTCTGACACCATAATAAATCGCCTGGTAAAAAATAAAAAATTTTGGGGCTTGTCAGTGTCCCCTTACAGCTCACAAAGTTTCAAGTTTTTGCATCTGTTACACTGTTTTCCCATCTACCTAGGTCCCTAACCACTCTAGTTCATCTGTGCTGCTAAGCACAATTGAAATTGCTCCCGTGCTTGTCTAAGACACAAGCTGAAGTGCATCGAAAACTGATCTGGGCTGCTCCTAACCTGCTCCAGAATGTAGTTTTAGCTGCTCCAAACCTGCTCTCAAACAGCTGTTTCAGCTGCTCCCATGGCTGCTCCCAAGTACATTTCACGAGTTCCACCCCTGCTTTGGAATGAGGTAGGAGAGGTTCAGGTTAAAGGCAATGTATCACTCATGCCTCTTGCAGCACCACATGCCCTTATCTTTTTAGCGGTGCTGTGGCTGAGAGATTTAGCAATTCAATGAAAAGCTTGTTGAAAATGCTTGTTACATAATATTTTCTCAACCTCTTCCTGTAGTTCGTGTATATTCTTAGGATGTAAAATTTTTTCGTTTTTTCTTAGTTGTTCTTGTGTAGTTGATTTTGTTTTGAAATGAGACAAACTACTCTGTCTCATCCTACGATGGACTAGAGGCCAAAGCCACGTGCCGCCAGGTCCAATCACGTTCCACGCTATACTATGACACGCTTAACATTGATTAGGGGTGGACGAATAATGCTTGAATCCAAAAGCCCCGCATCATTTCTGTAGCTTTGACGCTGCAAATAGCCTATATGTCGTGGCTTTCTTTGCTATATAAAATTGTTGAGTCACTCAGTGCCCTGCGATTGGAACCACTGACCACCCGAGACGCGGGCACCGATACGTGCATCGAAGCGAAATATCGTACAATTTCTAAGTGGCTTGCGATTGGATCTGGCGATCTGTAGCTTTTGCCTTTAGTCCATCGTAGGGTGAGACAATGTATAATACCTCGCTAAAACCACAAAGCTGCGGAGGTCACCAGCCTTCAACAGAATAAGTTCGGTGAACTGTTCTTCGAATTTAAGGTGTTCAAGCTAAGTGCCATAGGTTATATTTTTATCGTCTTTTTTGGGGCTATTTATCTTTGGTTTTTTGCAATTTGAGCATAAAGGCCCGTTCACACTCGTGCGACCGAGTTCGACCGAGAGAGACCGGACCGGTTTTTAAGCCTCTTGCGATCTCTTAAGACCAGCTCAGCTGTACCAGCTCCGCTGCAGCGGAGCTGGTCCGAAGAGATCGCAAGAGGCTTAAAAACCGGTTTGGTCTCTCTCGGTCGAACTCGGTCGCAAGAGTGTGAACGGGCCTTAATGCATAAATCGTAATTTCACATCTTAGTTTTGACTCACCTAACATGTGGTAAACCATTCGCCTTAGGCCGATGCTTGCACAGCTTCGTAATCTATAAAGGTACGAGGAGGTCATTCGCAGATGCTTGAGCAAGTAATCCATATGTAGATTCCAGGATAGATACTCGTCAAAGTTTATACCGAAACACTTTGTTTCTGTGGTGTATGGCAGCAGCAAGCAACGACGCTGTCTGCATTCCTTGGAACGCGAGAGAATAGGCTTGTTAAGATTAACGTGATTTGGTGGTTTCGGAAACACATAGATTTGTTTTATCGTTGTTCTCAAAAATAAAATGTTTCGCAAACCGGTTTAATATCTGTGTTATATCTTCCTGAAAAATTGAAGTTGCAGTATTACAACTTCCATTTCTAGAAACCAAAGCCGTATCATCAGCGTATTGATATACTCGGGATTTTAAGGAGGAGACGGGTCGCCCCCGCATGTTTGCTTCTCCCCTAGATGGCGCTGAATTGTCGCTGTCTTTAAACGGCTGTGACGTTTTACCTCTCGCCGGGGAGAACCAATCGGTGGCGTCGGGTGTGGCTCACACGCTCACCCACTCTTCTGCCCCCTCTCCCTCGTCGCGGCGGTGTCGTCGGCTGCCGGGCGGCCGGGCAGTTGCAGGACGTCGTTGGAGGAAGTCGTTTCGCGGGTGTTTCTTTTCGACGGGGCGTGGGAGAACCCCGAATTCAGGAAGCGCACGCGCTCTCTTCGCGCTGGAGGGTCAAGCACATTTCACATGCTGCGATTATTGCCAAAAAGTAGCGTGGCTCTTGTCACTCTTTGGCTAAAATCACCATTGGAGCGGCTCTGCGACAGTCCCACCAATTTGCGAGACGCCCTTTCTAGTAGCGATGTCGAGACAAAACCTAGAACACATTAAAAGTATTGTACTAATTATTAAAATACAGTTACCTAATATGCGTGTAAAATTATTATGGATATGAAGACGTCTTTGTCAAGAACAAGCGCGCCTCTGCGACATCGACAAAAATATTGTGCGTAATCAAATTAGGGGAGATCAGAATATAAATATGTCACTAGCACCTAGAAATAATGACAAATACATTAGGGCTTCACACTGTTTTAGAATGTCACGTCCACAAGGTCGTGTCATTCCCGAAATAAATCTGTCGTAAATATAAATGCAAATAGCGCATCAGATGCGGGCAAGAGGAAAAGTGGACAGGACAAGCGCTATTACAAGCCATGGTTGAACATTCATGTTTGTTCAACAGTCACT